>JBBBDQ010001300.1:562500-672500 GCA_037127315.1 Ascarosepion bandense
TTCTTTCTTCGTGAATTGTTTAGTTTGATTTCTGATGAAGACATTTTTCCTTGCCCAAATTTTCACTATCATTGCACAGATCGGCCCGGACCCGTGCCTGGACCCGTGCCCGGTGTGCCCGGTAGACAGATACGGCCATGGTTTTATACATATTGCACGTTTTTGCGTGCATTAGTTCATTAATGTTTGTTATTCATCTTCATAAGTGTCATGGGTTACTTCTTTCAACTCCATGTCGTCTAGATCTGTTCCATGACTGAGTGAATCTGTTTTACTTTCGTCTCGGTCTCTGAATCGCCTTTCTCTCTCTCTCTCTCTTTCTCTCTCTCTCTCTCTCTCTCTCTGTTTGAAAAAGGCGTGTACCCTTCTTTTTATAATTTCTACCACGCTTACACATTTTTGAATGTTTTAGGCGGGAAAAATGGTTATTGGTGAATCTTATATTTCTTGGTTCCTCTCACCTTCTGTGAACTTTAATGATCAAAATGTTGCATAAGATTGTTTTGGGTCATCTGTCTGGCTTGTCTCCACCCGGAAATGGAGAATTGTGTCAAAAAGAAAGAAATTAGTGTGTATGAAAAAGAGAAAGAAATAGGAAGATTCTGTCCTTCTCATTTAGAAAGAAATGACATAATTTCAATACGTCATTTCAATACGTCATTTCAATAAGTCATTTTTATCTAATCTCACTACAGAACATTTGATTAATGCGTTTATTGTATATGTATTTTTAAACTGTGGTGATACCGAGCAAAAGCGAGGGACCAGATGTTCGCACTTTCACGAACAAAAAGCAAATGACTAAAAGTCGTCCGTGCGCATCCGGGTTGAAAAATAAAAATTAATCAAATATTAAATTTCCATTTCGCGAGCCTACGTGAATTTTATTTATCAGTCAATGGGAAGGCCAGAATCAAATACAAGTGTGAAATCCCAAACGAGCTGCTGAGATCCAAAAAGAAGATATAAAAAGCAGATACAGACAGACTCCAGCGGGCAGACCTAGAGGAGAAGAGTGCAATCAATATCTTCTTGACCTAAGTCGAGTGGCTACTACGCTTGCCTCTTTCCTTCTCCTCTGTCTCAAAACTACTTACTGACTTAAGGAGCGACTACATCAAAGACATTCCTCACTTACACGCTCCCCACATTCCTAAGCTTTAAATCTCTTTCAGCGTATTATTTGCCATGAACATTTTAACCTCCGTTGGACCCATACTTCAAGTTATTACTTTAATTGTAAAAACATTAATCGATATGTGTATATATATATATATAGAAATGTTATATTTCAACTCAATTTGCTTTTCTTGATTTTATAATAATTTTATGACTTATAGTGGGCTATTTACCACAAGGCCAAATTCCGTTAACCTGCAACAGTATACAGCTACCCTTCACTAGAACGGAATCCCACTTCAACTAAAAAGGGAATAGATAAGCGACCCACTATAAAACTCAGTTTATCAAAAATCATTATAAGTTTAATAATTTCTATTTTTTCAATTTAATTGAATTTTTTAAAAATTTAACTTTTTCTACTTTTTGATAAGTATATATCCGCTTTTTATTTCATTTTATTCATTTTGTTTTTGCAAAAGTTCTAACTTTCCGATAAAAAATGTAAAATCAATTTTGAATGTATAATGGAAATTACTTCTGTTCGGAGATCCGACTAGACCTCTTCTTATTTACGCCATTTACATTGTTAGAACTGTTATTCTCATCTTTATTGTCCTACTTCGTCTAAAGATGAGGACATCAGCCCAAATAGCATAAATTGTGTAAATATAATCCGCCAGTATCGATCCTGGTCAACGGTAACCAATTCATATAAATCTATCTACACGCAGCCTACATCCGATGGTTTGGTGCTCAGAGTTTTACAGGGCCAACCCTGCACTGGTCAATACCGATGCTGGTCCAAGCTGTCTGTTGGTCACTGGCCGCTTCTATCTTCAACCACTCTGCCCACGTTGGGTTCTTGATCTCAAACAAGGAAAAGATCGAATGTCGCTGGCAATCGAAGCGCTGGATTGAGGCGTGGCGGAAACTATAATAAATATGTTCACAACCCAAAAATAAATAAATGAAGACATTGTTGGGTTAGTCTTCAATTGGTTTAAATAGTTCTGTACAGCAAAAATTAACCCTTTCTGCATCAATCTTTATAGTGACAGCGGGCCTTGTCAATAATTCTGGAGCTGGGTTCGAAGTTCTTTAGTTCTGGCAGCTGACGTAGAGACCCGATGAACCTGATGCAGAAATTCACCGCTCAAGTCCTTGAGTTTCCAAAATTGTCTGCTTATATACATTCAGGCCAAAAACCGGCGTGGGGGGGAGGGGGGGACCTACAGTTTTGGGATTCGGTGATTTCTCAATTTTCACATTAATCTGTATAGGGTTCTTTGTTCCCTTTAATTCTGCATTCGTTAATCAACTTTCTAATTTTGGAGAGTTATCTCCCTTCCCTGGGAATCGTCACAAGAATCGCTTCTCCCTTCAATCTCAACATCATCTAAACTTATTTATAAATGGAAATTTATCTCTGTGTGTCTGTGTGTGTGTCCGTTACCTATAGACTCCGAAACGGCTGAACCGATTTTCTTGAAAATTGACACAGTTGTACTCTAAGCGTCTGCGAGTGTTCTTAGCTAGGTTTTGTGTCGAGGTACCCCCGATAAATATCGATAATCGAAAAAATCGGATTATAGAAGGAATGGTCCGATTTTAATCAAATTTGATACACTCATAGACAAAGACATAAGAAACGATATTCAAAAGTTTCAAGGTTGCAGTTCTTAGAATAGTGCAGAAAATCGATAATATATATGTATATAAAAAAGGCAAGATTTTTGTGTGTGTGTGTCTGTTTATCTTCTTGTATGTCTGTATTTTTTTTTTCAGCCTTTTATTTTAGTTTTTGCATCGGGTTTGGCTCTAAATATGTATAATTGTAGTTCTTAGTCTCAGCCATGATATCATTTACTCAGAGGACTTATTTAGCCTTTAAAATTCAGTTTACGACGAAAAAACTTATTTGATATCGATACCAGGAAATCAAATCTTGACTTGCGTCCATTCATTTTTCTTTCAGTCTACGGTTTCGCTTTAACTGGAAACAACTATTGCTTTTTAGTCTTTCGTGCCAAAGTCCAAAGAGTCTGAGCTCCAGGATCATGGATTAGTTTTAAAGCTTTTATTACACCCGAGCAACGCCGTGCTATACTGCTAGTTGATTTATATTTTGCGCCATAACTTCATACAAGCGGTAAACTGCATCCGGCAGCAAGGTCTCTGATTGGGAGGTTGTGAGGAACATGGAACCACCTCTTAATTGCTGTTGTTCTCAGGTTCACTCTGACCCGGAGTGGTAATACCTGTTAGGATTCCAGCTGTGGGCAAATAGTTAACCCCCAAAATGGGGTCAAAACACTATGAAAGTTTAAAAATACACTTTTATAGAAAAATATACATTTTTGAAGAAAAAACTATTACCATAACACATTTTTGAAGGAAAAAAAAATTCTCAGCAAAATATCTTTAAATACAAAACTAGAAAACATTTTCAGTTTTCTAAAATAAAAAAAAAGATTAAAAACAAATTTTCATTAAAATCTGACTTAATCAACCTTCTCACTATAACCGAATATTAAAAAAGAAAACTTTCAAACCCCACCTTTTTGGCATTAAATAACCCGCAGAGGTTGATATTCCGTTAAACACACACACACACACACACACACACACATATATATATATATATATATATATATATATATATATAGGGTTCTTTGTTCCCTTAATTCTGCATTCGTTAATCAACTTTACAGTTTTGGAGAGTTATTCCCCTTGCCTGAGAATCGTCACAGGAATCGCTTCTCCCTTTAATCCCAACCTTACTGGTTTACATTTCGCGCTATTATGTGCGTTGTGTTGCAGTGGATATCGGCTCGGAACGAGAAATCGGAGAGCCGAGTTCGAATTCCAGTTGAATTCATTGCATTCACATGCACGCAAATACCCTTGGAAAAGGTGTTAATCCGTCTCTTCCTTCCATTTATGGGTTAAATAACAGGACAGATTGGGTTCTATAGCCTTGGCTGGCCACCAGTATACCGCAGAAAGCAATAGCAACCTACTGCGGGATAATCTTCTGCCCAGTCAGCCATGTCTCTTCCGAAACATGATCACCCAAGCGTGTTTCAGATATGGCACTTAACTGACTGACTTCAAACAAGCGGTGATAAATTCTCCCTCGTCCTCTTTTCTTTTCAACGTTTAATCTCAGCCTACTTCCCAGGACAGGTGCAACTGTCTTTGAGGTGGAATCTAATTCTTAAAGGGTGAAGTTATATTCTGGTCATTAACTTTAATTCTCTTGATTCCTTTCTATTTCTCTGGACTTTTCTCTGTCCAGCGAGAATACAAAGTAGATTATTTCTCTCGCTCGCCAACGACAGAACCTGTTTTTATAACTTCCGTCTTAATGGTTCGTTCTTATTTAACCCTAATTTAACTTTTCCAGTTCGTTTTCGTCTGGAATTAACTTTGTGCAGCGAAAATATGAACCACTAGCAGTATAGCCCGGCGTTGCTCGGGTGTAATGAAAGCTTTAAAACTAATCCCTGGTCCTAGAGCTCAGACTCTTTGGACGTTGACACGAAAGACTAAAAAGCAATAGTTGTTTCCAGTTAAAGCGAAACCGTAGACTGAAAGAAAAATGAATGGATGTAAGTCAAATTTTGATTTCCTGTTATCGATATCAAATAAGTTTTTTTCGTCGTAAACTGAATTTTAAAGGCTAAATAAGTCCTCTGAGTAAATGGTGTCATGGCTGAGACTAAGAACTACAATTATACCTACTTAGAGCCAAACCCGAAGTAAAAACTAAAATAAAATGGCTGAAAAAAATACAGACATACAGGCAGATAAACAGGCACACACGCGAACATCTATCTATGTATCTCTCTCTCTCTCTCTCTATATATATATATATTATCGATTTTCTGCACTATTCTAAGAACTGCAACCTTGAAACTTTTGAATATCGTTTCTTATGTCTTTGTCTATGAGTGTATGAAATTTGACTAAAATCGGACCACACCTTCTATAACCCGATTTTTTCGATTATCGATATTTATCGGGGGTACCTCGACACAAAACCTAGCTAAGAACACTCGCAGACGCTTAGAGTACAACTGTGTCAATTTTCAAGAAAATCGGTTCAGCCGTTTCGTAGTCTATAGGTAACGGACACACACACACACACACACACACACACACACACACACACACACACACACACACACAGACAAAGTTCCATTTATAAATAAGTTTAGATAGATTAGATATTCAGCGATGGTCGTTAGCACATCAGTGGTAGACCTGGCAAAGCGGAAGCCATACTGTTTGTCGGAGAGAAGGTTGTGAGAAGTGAAATGCATAATTATTTCAGCATTAATAATCGCCTCAAATACCTTGACAAAAAGAGATAAGAGACTAATAGGTCGATAAGGGGAACATTTCTTTAGGACGATAACTGGAATTTCATCATCTCTGCATGCCTTATTGGAGTCAAGCTTAGAAAGTATGTTAGAGACCGGAGATGAGGTTATGCATATATTACTCAGTTGAGCCTCAGTTTTAGGTTGGAAATTTGGTGTGGGTACGAGTCAGGTGTAGAGTTGGACGAGAATTTGCGAGCAAAACACTCGACCTTGTCTGCTGTGGCTGTGGAGACTTTGAATTGATTGAATAGAGGATTCTCTAGCTAAGGACACTCGCAGACACTTAGAGTACAACTGTGTCAATTTTCAAGAAAATCGGTTCAGCCGTTTCGGAGTCTATAGGTAACGGACACACGCACGCACACGCGCGCGCGCACACACACACACACACACACACACACACACACACACAGACACAGACAAAGTTCCATTTATAACACAGGACTTGCTTTCATAATTTCTCAAGGAATGTCCTGAATTATTTCTTGACGCCTGCAGTAGTTCTTTAGTGATAACAAAGACGACTCCTTTCACTCCCAATCTCCAGGGGAATGCTCTCTCCCCCCTCTCTCTCTCTTCCGCTCTCTCTCTCTCTCCTTCTCTCCCTCTCTCCTTCCTTCTCTCTTCCTCCCTCCCTCTCTCTTTTCTCTCTCTCTCCCTCCCTCCCTCTCCTCCCTCCCCTCTCTCTCTCTCTCTCCTCCTCTCTTCCTCTCTCCTTCCTTCTCTCTCCTCCCTCCCTCTCTCTTTTCTCTCCCTCTCACTCCCTCTCTCCCTCCTTCTCTCTCCCTCTCTCTTCCTCCCTCCCTCTCTCTTCCCCTTTCTGTCGGCCTCTCCCTCTCTCTCGATCTCCCCCTCTCTCTCACGCTCTGTGGTGTTAAAAATTTGTCTACATAAATAAACAAGCTACCGTCTGTGATATTTTAAGATTAACAAAAATATTTGTTTCAAATCAGAGATATTTTAAGTTTAACAAAAATATTTGTTTAAAATCAAATTAATTAAACTTTATTTCAGCTACTATATTTAAAAGAAAGTTTCTGAAAAGTATCTTTTATTTTTGTAAGATTTTTTAATAAAGAAATTTACATTTTTATAACTATTTTCTTAAAATGGCACCAAGTTTAAAGAATCTAGAAATTTTAAAACAAACTCCTTTCAATCAATTTAAATTAGTTTTGAAATACGCAAACGTATTTTGCATATAGGAAATATTAAATTTAATCCCTCTCAGCCTAAAATTTAAGCTAAAATAAAAGCTTTTTCATTATTACAAATTCATTTTAAACATTAGGTATCGCGTTTTTGTGGTAGTATCTATATAAAATGTAATTTTTGCTCAGACTTTTGGATGGGTGAAACCTATTGGATTTGCATTGTTTCTTAGGGGAATATTACCTCGGTTTTCGTACATTTCAGTTTCTCTCCGACTTTCTGGGACGAATTATGGTGGATAAGTTAGGTCCCACTGTAATACTGAATGCCCCCACTTGGAGGAGGGGGCAAGCCTGTTGGAAGAAACATATAAGGGGGTACACTCAGCCATATTTTGTCGAAAAGCAATTATAATAACATACATTGTCAACATTTTCGTGATGCTGTGTCTTTACATCTTCTTGCCAAAGGAAAAATCGCAGCTGAAAGTTTTTTTTATGATCATTTCACCCCAAGCAAGACAGGACCACCACTGGTGCACAGGGTGTTACAGCGAGAAAAACAAAAACAAAAACAAAAACAAACAAGGTACAGGGGATATCGAAGAAAAGATAAAAGATGGATGGGAATCAAGTAGATAAAAGATGGCAATTGACGTTGCATTTAAACTTTTGGAGATTGTAGCTATTGGGATGTCTAAGAAATGATAAGAGATGGATGGGAATCAAGGAGATAAAAGATGGCAATTGATGTTGCATTTAAACTTTTGGAGATTGTAGCTATTGGGATGTCTAAGAAATGATAAGAGATGGATGGGAATCAAGTAGATAAAAGATGGCAGTTGGCGTTGCATTTAAACTTTTGGAGATTGTAGCTATTGGGATGTCTAAGAAAAGATAAAAGATGGATGGGAATCAAGTAGATAAAAGATGGCAGTTGGCGTTGCATTTAAACTTTTGGAGATTGTAGCTATTGGGATGTCTAAGAAAAGATAAAAGATGGATGGGAATCAAGTAGATAAAAGATGGCAGTTGGCGTTGCATTTAAACTTTTGGAGATTGTAGCTATTGGGATGTCTAAGAAAAGATAAAAGATGGATGGGAATCAAGTAGATAAAAGATGGCAGTTGGCGTTGCATTTAAACTTTTGGAGATTGTAGCTATTGGGATGTCTAAGAAAAGATAAAAGATGGATGGGAATCAAGTAGATAAAAGATGGCAGTTGGCGTTGCATTTAAACTTTTGGAGATTGTAGCTATTGGGATGTCTAAGAAAAGATAAAAGATGGATGGGAATCAAGTAGATAAAAGATGGCAGTTGGCGTTGCATTTAAACTTTTGGAGATTGTAGCTATTGGGATGTCTAAGAAAAGATAAAAGATGGATGGGAATCAAGTAGATAAAAGATGGCAATTGACGCTGCATTTAAACTTCGGGAGGTTGTAGCTATCAGGGAAGCAAGCGAATGGAAAGAAGTTCCAGAAACGGGAAGTGCGAGAAAAGAAAATGTTAGAGATTAGACGGTTAAATTTAATTATTTCGGCGATAAAAGTGAGGGACCTTAATACCAATTTAGTAGCACGAGTAAATACACGTGGTCATGGAATCAGGGAAAAAATCTCGTCAAAGCAGTTGCCATGAAAATACTTGTAGAAAAGGCAGAGGGAAGCCACATCACGTCGATGAGAAACTGTCTGAAGACGGGCTGCCAATTCAGGATCGATTATATTGCAGATCCTCCTTTGGATTTTATCTTGAACCTCAAAATATACAGCAGGATCGTCCGACCAGACATGGATATAGTATTCAATGCACAGATGAATGGTAGATTTATAAATGTGCAAAATGGCTTCTGACGAGAAAAAAAATTCCTGGCCCAACACAGTGAACCAACTTTACTAGCAGTAGATGCAGTAGATGCAGTCGATGTAATCATTCTATTTGAAGTCTTTGAGAGAGTAAGGCCCAGAAGGCACAGTGTGCTGCTCTCTAGAAGACTAGCGTTATCCATTTTGATGGAATGTAGGAAAGTTTCTCTATGGTGGTTAAAGGAGGGAAGCTTCGTTTTGGAGGCATTAAAATTTACGAGCCATTTTCTGCCCAATTTACTCACAGATTCTAGGCCTTTTTTATTATCTACTAGCGTTTCCCGGATGTAATGAAAGCTTTAAAACTAATCCATGGTCCTAGGGACCATGTCTAGTCTAGTCTAGGAATCCACAATATTTACCTTCGTCGAGGATTTCTGTCGCGATGAAGTACTACCAATGTTCAAAATACCTGATTGACAAATATTTTATGAATCCAGGCTGACCGGAGGAACAAGATCGAATCTATCCTTAAAAATTCAATGCAAAAAAACATTCCGGAATCCACAATATTTACCTTCGTCGAGGATTTCTGTCGCGATGAAGTACTACCAATGTTCAAAATGCCTGATTGACAAATATTTTATGAATCCAGGCTGACCGGAGGAACAAGATCGAAGCTATCCTTAAAAATTCAATGCAAAAAAACATTCCGGAATCCACAATATTTACCTTCGTCGAGGATTTCTGTCGCGATGAAGTACTACCAATGTTCAAAATGCCTGATTGACAAATATTTTATGAATCCAGGCTGACCGGAGGAACAAGATCGAATCTATCCTTAAAAATTCAATGTAAAAAAACATTCCGGAATCCACAATATTTACCTTCGTCGAGGATTTCTGTCGCGATGAAGTGCTACCAATGTTCAAAATGCCTGACTTACAAATATTTTATGAATCCAGGCTGACCGGAGGAACAAGATCGAAGCTATCCTTAAAAATTCAATGTAAAAAAAACATTACGGAATCCACAATATTTACCTTCGTCGAGGATTTCTGTCGCGATGAAGTACTACCAATGTTCAAAATGCCTGACTGGCAAATATTTTATGAATCCAGGCTGACCGGAGGAACAAGATCGAATCTATCCTTAAAAATTCAATGTAAAAAAACATTCCGGAATCCAAAATATTTACCTTCGTCGAGGATTTCTGTCGCGATGAGGTACTACCAATGTTCAAAATGCCTGACATACAAATATTTTATGAATCCAGGCTGACCGGAGGAACAAGATCGAATCTATCCTTAAAAATTCAATGCAAAAAAACATTCCGGAATCCACAATATTTACCTTCGTCGAGGATTTCTGTCGCGATGAAGTACTACCAATGTTCAAAATGCCTGATTGACAAATATTTTATGAATCCAGGCTGACCGGAGGAACAAGATCGAAGCTATCCTTAAAAATTCAATGCAAAAAAACATTCCGGAATCCACAATATTTACCTTCGTCGAGGATTTCTGTCGCGATGAAGTACTACCAATGTTCAAAATGCCTGATTGACAAATATTTTATGAATCCAGGCTGACCGGAGGAACAAGATCGAATCTATCCTTAAAAATTCAATGTAAAAAAACATTCCGGAATCCACAATATTTACCTTCGTCGAGGATTTCTGTCGCGATGAAGTGCTACCAATGTTCAAAATGCCTGACTTACAAATATTTTATGAATCCAGGCTGACCGGAGGAACAAGATCGAAGCTATCCTTAAAAATTCAATGTAAAAAAAACATTACGGAATCCACAATATTTACCTTCGTCGAGGATTTCTGTCGCGATGAAGTACTACCAATGTTCAAAATGCCTGACTGGCAAATATTTTATGAATCCAGGCTGACCGGAGGAACAAGATCGAAGCTATCCTTAAAAATTCAATGTAAAAAGAACATTCCGGAATCCAAAATATTTACCTTCGTCGAGGATTTCTGTCGCGATGAAGTACGACCAATGTTCAAAATGCCTGACTGACAAATATTTTATGAATCCAGGCTGACCGGAGGAACAAGATCGAAGCTATCCTTAAAAATTCAATGTAAAAAAAACATTCCGGAATCCACAATATTTACCTTCGTCGAGGATTTCTGTCGCGATGAAGTGCTACCAATGTTCAAAATGCCTGACTGACAAATATTTTATGAATCCAGGCTGACCGGAGGAACAAGATCGAACCTATCCTTAAAAATTCAATGTAAAAAAACATTCCGGAATCCACAATATTTACCTTCGTCGAGGAATTCTGTCGGGATGAAGTACTACCAATGTTCTAAATGCCTGACTGACAAATATTTTATGAATCCAGGCTGACCGGAGGAACAAGGTCGAAGCTATCCTTAAAAATTCAATGTAAAAAAACATTCCGGAATCCACAATATTTACCTTCGTCGAGGATTTCTGTCGCGATGAAGTACTACCAATATTCAAAATGCCTGACTTACAAATATTTTATGAATCCAGGCTGACCGGAGGAACAAGATCGAAGCTATCCTTAAAAATTCAATGTAAAAAACACATTCCGGAATGCACAATATTTACCTACGTCGAGGATTTCTGTCGCGATGAAGTACTACCAATGTTCAAAATGCCTGACTGACAAATATTTTATGAATCCAGGCTGACCGGAGGAACAAGATCGAATCTATCCTTGAAAATTCAATGTAAAAAAACATTCCGGCATCCACAATATTTACCTACGTCGAGGATTTCTGTCGCGATGAAGTACTACCAATGTTCAAAATGCCTGACTGACAAATATTTTATGAATCCAGGCTGACCGGAGGAACAAGATCGAAGCTATCCTTAAAAATTCAATGAAAAAAAAACATTCCAGAATCCACAATATTTACCTTCGTCGAGGATTTCTGTCGCGATGAAGTACTACCAATGTTCAAAATGCCTGACTTACAAATATTTTATGAATCCAGGCTGACCGGAGGAACAAGATCGAAGCTATCCTTAAAAATTCAATGTAAAAAAAAACATTCCGGAATCCACAATATTTACCTACGTCGAGGATTTCTGTCGCGATGAAGTACTACCAATGTTCAAAATGCCTGACTGACAAATATTTTATGAATCCAGGCTGACCGGAGGAACAAGATCGAATCTATCCTTAAAAATTCAATGTAGAAAAAACATTCCGGAATCCTCAATATTTACCTTCGTCGAGGATTTCTGTCGCGATGAAGTACTACCAATGTTCAAAATGCCTGACTGACAAATATTTTATGAATCCAGGCTGACCGGAGGAACAAGATCGAAGCTATCCTTAAAAATTCAATGTCAAAAAAACATTCCGGAATGCACAATATTTACCTACGTCGAGGATTTCTGTCGCGATGAAGTACTACCAATGTTCAAAATGCCTGACTGACAAATATTTTATGAATCCAGGCTGACCGGAGGAACAAGATCGAATCTATCCTTGAAAATTCAATGTAAAAAAAACATTCCGGAATCCACAATATTTACCTACGTCGAGGATTTCTGTCGCGATGAAGTACTACCAATGTTCAAAATGCCTGACTGACAAATATTTTCTGAATCCAGGCTGACCGGAGGAACAAGATCGAATCTATCCTTGAAAATTCAATGTAAAAAAAACATTCCGGAATCCACAATATTTACCTACGTCGAGGATTTCTGTCGCGATGAAGTACTACCAATGTTCAAAATGCCTGACTGACAAATATTTTATGAATCCAGGCTGACCGGAGGAACAAGATCGAAGCTATCCTTAAAAATTCAATGTAAAAAAAACATTCCGGAATGCACAATATTTACCTACGTCGAGGATTTCTGTCGCGATGAAGTACTACCAATGTTCAAAATGCCTGACTGACAAATATTTTATGAATCCAGGCTGACCGGAGGAACAAGATCGAATCTATCCTTAAAAATTCAATGTAGAAAAAACATTCCGGAATCCTCAATATTTACCTTCGTCGAGGATTTCTGTCGCGATGAAGTACTACCAATGTTCAAAATGCCTGACTGACAAATATTTTATGAATCCAGGCTGACCGGAGGAACAAGATCGAAGCTATCCTTAAAAATTCAATGTCAAAAAAACATTCCGGAATGCACAATATTTACCTACGTCGAGGATTTCTGTCGCGATGAAGTACTACCAATGTTCAAAATGCCTGACTGACAAATATTTTATGAATCCAGGCTGACCGGAGGAACAAGATCGAATCTATCCTTGAAAATTCAATGTAAAAAAAACATTCCGGAATCCACAATATTTACCTACGTCGAGGATTTCTGTCGCGATGAAGTACTACCAATGTTCAAAATGCCTGACTGACAAATATTTTCTGAATCCAGGCTGACCGGAGGAACAAGATCGAATCTATCCTTGAAAATTCAATGTAAAAAAAACATTCCGGAATCCACAATATTTACCTACGTCGAGGATTTCTGTCGCGATGAAGTACTACCAATGTTCAAAATGCCTGACTGACAAATATTTTATGAATCCAGGCTGACCGGAGGAACAAGATCGAAGCTATCCTTAAAAATTCAATGTAAAAAAAACATTCCGGAATGCACAATATTTACCTACGTCGAGGATTTCTGTCGCGATGAAGTACTACCAATGTTCAAAATGCCTGACTGACAAATATTTTATGAATCCAGGCTGACCGGAGGAACAAGATCGAAGCTATCCTTAAAAATTCAATGTAAAAAAACATTCCGGAATCCACAATATTTACCTTCGTCGAGGATTTCTGTCGCGATGAAGTGCTACCAATATTCAAAATGCCTGACTGACAAATATTTTATGAATCCAGGCTGACCGGAGGAACAAGATCGAAGCTATCCTTAAAAATTCAATGTAAAAAAACATTCCGGAATCCACAATATTTACCTTCGTCGAGGATTTCTGTCGCGATGAAGTGCTACCAATATTCAAAATGCCTGACTTACAAATATTTTATGAATCCAGGCTGACCGGAGGAACAAGATCGAAGCTATCCTTAAAAATTCAATGTAAAAAAAACATTCCGGAATCCACAATATTTACCTTCGTCGAGGATTTCTGTCGCGATGAAGTGCTAGCAATGTTCAAAATGCCTGACTGGCAAATATTTTATGAATCCAGGCTGACCGGAGGAACAAGATCGAAGTTATCCAAAATTCAATGTAAAAAAACATTACGGAATCCACAATATTTACCTTCGTCGAGGATTTCTGTCGCGATGAAGTACTACCAATGTTCAAAATGCCTGACTGACAAATATTTTATGAATCCAGGCTGACCGAGTGAACAAGATCGAAGCTATCCTTAAAAATTCCATTTCGGAAAAAAAAACATTCCGGAATGCACAATATTTACCTACGTCGAGGATTTCGGCTATGATGGAAGTGTTCTTACCAATGTTCAAAATGCCTGACTGACAAATATTTTATGAATCCAGGCTGACCGGAGGAACAAGATCGAAGCTATCCTTAAAAATTCAATGTAAAAAACATTCCGGAATGCACAATATTTACCTACGTCGAGGATTTCAATGCGATGAAGTACTATCAATGTTCAAAATGCCTGACTGACAAATATTTTATGAATCCAGGCTGACCGGAGGAACAAGATCGAATCTATCCTTGAAAATTCAATGTAAAAAACATTCCGTCATCCACAATATTTACCTACGTCGAGGATTTCGTCGCGATGAAGTACTACCAATGTTCAAATGCCTGACCGACAAATATTTTATGAATCCAGGCTGACCGGAGGAACAAGATCGAAGCTATCCTTAAAAATTCAATGTAAAAAACACATTCCGGAATGGCCAATATTCACCACGAGGATTTTCGTCGCGATGAAGTACTACCAATGTTCAAAATGCCTGACTGACAAATATTTTATGAATCCAGGCTGACCGGAGGAACAAGATCGAATCTATCCTTGAAAATTCAATGTAAAAAAACATTCCGTCATCCACAATATTTACCTTCGTCGAGGATTTCTGTCGCGATGAAGTACTACCAATGTTCAAAATGCCTGACTGACAAATATTTTATGAATCCAGGCTGACCGGAGGAACAAGATCGAAGCTATCCTTAAAAATTCAATGTAAAAAACATTCCAGAATCCACAATATTTACCTTCGTCGAGGATTTCTGTCGCCATGAAGTACTACCAATGTTCAAAATGCTTGACTGACAAATATTTTATGAATCCAGGCTGACCGGAGGAACAAGATCGAAGCTATCCTTAAAAATTCAATGTAAAAACATTCCGGAATGCACAATATTTACCTACGTCGAGGATTTCTGTCGCGATGAAGTACTACCAATGTTCAAAATGCCTGACTGACAAATATTTTATGAATCCAGCTGACCGGAGGAACAAGATCGAAGCTATCCTTAAAAATTCAATGTAAAAAACATTCCGGAATGCACAATATTTACCTACGTCGAGGATTTCTGTCGCGATGAAGTACTACCAATGTTCAAAATGCCTGACTGACAAATATTTTATGAATCCAGGCTGACCGGAGAACAAGATCGAAACTATCCTTGAAAATTCAATGTAAAAAAAACATTCCGTCATCCACAATATTTACCTACGTCGAGGATTTCTGTCGCGATGAAGTACTACCAATGTTCAAAATGCCTGACTGACAAATATTTTATGAATCCAGGCTGACCGGAGGAACAAGATCGAAGCTATCCTTAAAAATTCAATGTAAAAAACACATTCCGGAATGCACAATATTTACCTACGTCGAGGATTTCTGTCGCGATGAAGTACTACCAATGTTCAAAATGCCTGACTGACAAATATTTTATGAATCCAGGCTGACCGGAGGAACAAGATCGAATCTATCCTTGAAAATTCAATGTAAAAAAACATTCCGTCATCCACAATATTTACCTTCGTCGAGGATTTCTGTCGCGATGAAGTACTACCAATGTTCAAAATGCCTGACTGACAAATATTTTCTGAATCCAGGCTGACCGGAGGAACAAGATCGAAGCTATCCTTAAAAATTCAATGTAAAAAAAACATTCCAGAATCCACAATATTTACCTTCGTCGAGGATTTCTGTCGCGATGAGGTACTACCAATGTTCAAAATGCCTGACTTACAAATATTTTATGAATCCAGGCTGACCGGAGGAACAAGATCGAAGCTATCCTTAAAAATTCAATGTAAAAAAAAACATTCCGGAAGCCACAATATTTACCTACGTCGAGGATTTCTGTCGCGATGAAGTACTACCAATGTTCAAAATGCCTGACTGACAAATATTTTATGAATCCAGGCTGACCGGAGGAACAAGATCGAATCTATCCTTAAAAATTCAATGTAGAAAAAACATTCCGGAATCCTCAATATTTACCTACGTCGAGGATTTCTGTCGCGATGAAGTACTACCAATGTTCAAAATGCCTGACTGACAAATATTTTCTGAATCCAGGCTGACCGGAGGAACAAGATCGAAGCTATCCTTAAAAATTCAATGTAAAAAAAACATTCCGGAATCCTCAATATTTACCTACGTCGAGGATTTCTGTCGCGATGAAGTACTACCAATGTTCTAAATGCCTGACTGACAAATATTTTATGAATCCAGGCTGACCGGAGGAACAAGATCGAAGCTATCCTTAAAAATTCAATTTAAAAAAACATTCCGGAATCCACAATATTTACCTTCGTCGAGGATTTCTGTCGCGATGAAGTGCTACCAATGTTCAAAATGCCTGACTGACAAATATTTTATGAATCCAGGCTGACCGGAGGAACAAGATCGAAGCTATCCTTAAAAATTCAATGTAAAAAAACATTCCGGAATCCACAATATTTACCTTCGTCGAGGAATTCTGTCGCGATGAAGTACTACCAATGTTCTAAATGCCTGACTGACAAATATTTTATGAATCCAGGCTGACCGGAGGAACAAGATCGAAGCTATCCTTAAAAATTCAATGTAAAAAAACATTCCGGAATCCACAATATTTACCTTCGTCGAGGATTTCTGTCGCGATGAAGTACGACCAATGTTCAAAATGCCTGACTGACAAATATTTTATGAATCCAGGCTGACCGGAGGAACAAGATCGAAGCTATCCTTAAAAATTCAATGTAAAAAAAACATTCCGGAATCCACAATATTTACCTTCGTCGAGGATTTCTGTCGCGATGAAGCGCTACCAATGTTCAAAATGCCTGACTGACAAATATTTTATGAATCCAGGCTGACCGGAGGAACAAGATCGAAGCTATCCTTAAAAATTCAATGTAAAAAAACATTCCGGAATCCACAATATTTACCTTCGTCGAGGAATTCTGTCGCGATGAAGTACTACCAATGTTCTAAATGCCTGACTGACAAATATTTTATGAATCCAAGCTGACCGGAGGAACAAGATCGAAGCTATCCTTAAAAATTCAATGTAAAAAAACATTCCGGAATCCACAATATTTACCTTCGTCGAGGAATTCTGTCGCGATGAAGTACTAGCAATGTTCTAAATGCCTGACTTACAAATATTTTATGAATCCAGGCTGACCGGAGGAACAAGATCGAAGCTATCCTTAAAAATTCAATGTAAAAAACATTCCGGAATCCACAATATTTACCTTCGTCGAGGATATCTGTCGCGATGAAGTGCTAACAATATTCAAAATGCCTGACTTACAAATATTTTATGAATCCAGGCTGACCGGAGGAACAAGATCGAAGCTATCCTTAAAAATTCAATGTAAAAAAAACATTCCGGAATCCACAATATTTACCTTCGTCGAGGATTTCTGTCGCGATGAAGTGCTAGCAATGTTCAAAATGCCTGACTGACAAATATTTTATGAATCCAGGCTGACCGGAGGAACAAGATCGAAGCTATCCTTAAAAATTCAATGTAAAAAAACATTCCGGAATCCACAATATTTACCTTCGTCGAGGATTTCTGTCGCGATGAAGTGCTACCAATATTCAAAATGCCTGACTTACAAATATTTTATGAATCCAGGCTGACCGGAGGAACAAGATCGAAGCTATCCTTAAAAATTCAATGTAAAAAAAACATTCCGGAATCCACAATATTTACCTTCGTCGAGGATTTCTGTCGCGATGAAGTGCTAGCAATATTCAAAATGCCTGACTGACAAATATTTTATGAATCCAGGCTGACCGGAGGAACAAGATCGAAGCTATCCTTAAAAATTCAATGTAAAAAAACATTCCGGAATCCACAATATTTACCTTCGTCGAGGATTTCTGTCGCGATGATGTACTACCAATGTTCAAAATGCCTGACTGACAAATATTTTATGAATCCAGGCTGACCGGAGGAACAAGATCGAAGCTATACTTAAAAATTCAATGTAAAAAAAACATTCCGGAATGCACAATATTTACCTACGTCGAGGATTTCTGTCGCGATGAAGTACTACCAATGTTCAAAATGCCTGACTGACAAATATTTTATGAATCCAGGCTGACCGGAGGAACAAGATCGAATCTATCCTTGAAAATTCAATGTAAAAAAAACATTCCGTCATCCACAATATTTACCTACGTCGAGGATTTCTGTCGCGATGAAGTACTACCAATGTTCAAAATGCCTGACTGACAAATATTTTATGAATCCAGGCTGACCGGAGGAACAAGATCGAAGCTATCCTTAAAAATTCAATGTAAAAAAACATTCCGGAATCCACAATATTTACCTTCGTCGAGGATTTCTGTCGCGATGATGTGCTACCAATGTTCAAAATGCCTGACTGACAAATATTTTATGAATCCAGGCTGACCGGAGGAACAAGATCGAAGCTATCCTTAAAAATTCAATGTAAAAAAACATTCCGGAATCCACAATATTTACCTTCGTCGTGGAATTCTGTCGCGATGAAGTACTACCAATGTTCTAAATGCCTGACTGACAAATATTTTATGAATCCAGGCTGACCGGAGGAACAAGATCGAAGCTATCCTTAAAAATTCAATGTAAAAAAACATTCCGGAATCCACAATATTTACCTTCGTCGAGGATTTCTGTCGCGATGAAGTATGACCCATGTTCAAAATGCCTGACTGACAAATATTTTATGAATCCAGGCTGACCGGAGGAACAAGATCGAAGCTATCCTTAAAAATTCAATGTAAAAAAAACATTCCGGAATCCACAATATTTACCTTCGTCGAGGATTTCTGTCGCGATGAAGTGCTACCAATGTTCAAAATGCCTGACTGACAAATATTTTATGAATCCAGGCTGACCGGAGGAACAAGATCGAAGCTATCCTTAAAAATTCAATGTAAAAAAACATTCCGGAATCCACAATATTTACCTTCGTCGAGGAATTCTGTCGCGATGAAGTACTACCAATGTTCTAAATGCCTGACTGACAAATATTTTATGAATCCAGGCTGACCGGAGGAACAAGATCGAAGCTATCCTTAAAAATTCAATGTAAAAAAACATTCCGGAATCCACAATATTTACCTTCGTCGAGGATTTCTGTCGCGATGAAGTGCTACCAATATTCAAAATGCCTGACTTACAAATATTTTATGAATCCAGGCTGACCGGAGGAACAAGATCGAAGCTATCCTTAAAAATTCAATGTAAAAAAAACATTCCGGAATCCACAATATTTACCTTCGTCGAGGATTTCTGTCGCGATGAAGTGCTAGCAATGTTCAAAATGCCTAACTGACAAATATTTTATGAATCCAGGCTGACCGGAGGAACAAGATCGAAGCTATCCTTAAAAATTCAATGTAAAAAAACATTCCGGAATCCACAATATTTACCTTCGTCGAGGATTTCTGTCGCGATGAAGTGCTACCAATATTCAAAATGCCTGACTGACAAATATTTTATGAATCCAGGCTGACCGGAGGAACAAGATCGAACCTATCCTTAAAAATTCAATGTAAAAAAACATTCCGGAATCCACAATATTTACCTTCGTCGAGGATTTCTGTCGCGATGAAGTGCTACCAATATTCAAAATGCCTGACTTACAAATATTTTATGAATCCAGGCTGACCGGAGGAACAAGATCGAAGCTATCCTTAAAAATTCAATGTAAAAAAAACATTCCGGAATGCACAATATTTACCTACGTCTAGGATTTCTGTCGCGATGAAGTACTACCAATGTTCAAAATGCCTGACTGACAAATATTTTATGAATCCAGGCTGACCGGAGGAACAAGATCGAATCTATCCTTGAAAATTCAATGTAAAAAAAACATTCCGTCATCCACAATATTTACCTACGTCGAGGATTTGTGTCGCGATGAAGTACTACCAATGTTCAAAATGCCTGACTGACAAATATTTTATGAATCCAGGCTGACCGGAGGAACAAGATCGAAGCTATCCTTAAAAATTCAATGTAAAAAAAACATTCCAGAATCCACAATATTTACCTTCGTCGAGGATTTCTGTCGCGATGAGGTACTACCAATGTTCAAAATGCCTGACTTACAAATATTTTATGAATCCAGGCTGACCGGAGGAACAAGATCGAAGCTATCCTTAAAAATTCAATGTAAAAAAACATTCCGGAATCCACAATATTTACCTTCGTCGAGGATTTCTGTCGCGATGAAGTACTACCAATGTTCAAAATGCCTGACTGACAAATATTTTATGAATCCAGGCTGACCGGAGGAACAAGATCGAATCTATCCTTAAATATTCAATGTAAAAAAAACATTCCGGAATCCACAATATTTACCTACGTCGAGGATTTCTGTCGCGATGAAGTAATACCAATGTTCAAAATGCCTGACTTAGAAATACTTTATGAATCCAGGCTGACCGGAGGAACAAGATCGAATCTATCCTTGAAAATTCAATGTAAAAAAAACATTCCGGAATCCTTAATATTTACCTACGTCGAGGATTTCTGTCGCGATGAAGTACTACCAATGTTCAAAATGCCTGACTGACAAATATTTTATGAATCCAGGCTGACCGGAGGAACAAGATCGAATCTATCCTTAAAAATTCAATGTCAAAAACACATTCCGGAATGCACAATATTTACCTACGTCGAGGATTTCTGTCGCGATGAAGTACTACCAATGTTCAAAATGCCTGACTGACAAATATTTTATGAATCCAGGCTGACCGGAGGAACAAGATCGAATCTATCCTTGAAAATTCAATGTAAAAAAAACATTCCGTCATCCACAAAATTTACCTACGTCGAGGATTTCTGTCGCGATGAAGTACTACCAATGTTCAAAATGCCTGACTGACAAATATTTTATGAATCCAGGCTGACCGGAGGAACAAGATCGAATCTATCCTTGAAAATTCAATGTAAAAAAAACATTCCGGAATCCACAATATTTACCTACGTCGAGGATTTCTGTCGCGATGAAGTACTACCAATGTTCAAAATGCCTGACTTACAAATATTTTATTAATCCAGGCTGACCGGAGGAAGAAGATCGAAGCTATCCTTAAAAATTCAATGTAAAAAAAACATTCCGGAATGCACAATATTTACCTACGTCGAGGAATTCTGTCGCGATGAAGTACTACCAATGTTCAAAATGCCTGACTGACAAATATTTTATGAATCCAGGCTGACCGGAGGAACAAGATCGAAGCTATCCTTAAAAATTCAATGTAAAAAAACATTCAGGAATCCACAATATTTACCTTCGTCGAGGATTTCTGTCGCGATGAAGTGCTACCAATATTCAAAATGCCTGACTGACAAATATTTTATGAATCCAGGCTGACCGGAGGAACAAGATCGAAGCTATCCTTAAAAATTCAATGTAAAAAAACATTCCGGAATCCACAATATTTACCTTCGTCGAGGATTTCTGTCGCGATGAAGTACTACCAATATTCAAAATGCCTGACTGACAAATATTTTATGAATCCAGGCTGACTGGAGGAACAAGATCGAAGCTATCCTTAAAAATTCAATGTAAAAAACACATTCCGGAATGCACAATATTTACCTACGTCGAGGATTTCTGTCGCGATGAAGTACTACCAATGTTCAAAATGCCTGACTGACAAATATTTTATGAATCCAGGCTGACCGGAGGAACAAGATCGAATCTATCCTTGAAAATTCAATGTAAAAAAAACATTCCGGCATCCACAATATTTACCTACGTCGAGGATTTCTGTCGCGATGAAGTACTACCAATGTTCAAAATGCCTGACTGACAAATATTTTATGAATCCAGGCTGACCGGAGGAACAAGATCGAAGCTATCCTTAAAAATTCAATGTAAAAAAAACATTCCAGAATCCACAATATTTACCTTCGTCGAGGATTTCTGTCGCGATGAAGTACTACCAATGTTCAAAATGCCTGACTTACAAATATTTTATGAATCCAGGCTGACCGGAGGAACAAGATCGAAGCTATCCTTAAAAATTCAATGTAAAAAAAAACATTCCGGAATCCACAATATTTACCTACGTCGAGGATTTCTGTCGCGATGAAGTACTACCAATGTTCAAAATGCCTGACTGACAAATATTTTCTGAATCCAGGCTGACCGGAGGAACAAGATCGAATCTATCCTTGAAAATTCAATGTAAAAAAAACATTCCGGAATCCACAATATTTACCTACGTCGAGGATTTCTGTCGCGATGAAGTACTACCAATGTTCAAAATGCCTGACTTACAAATATTTTATGAATCCAGGCTGACCGGAGGAACAAGATCGAAGCTATCCTTAAAAATTCAATGTAAAAAAAACATTCCGGAATGCACAATATTTACCTACGTCGAGGATTTCTGTCGCGATGAAGTACTACCAATGTTCAAAATGCCTGACTGACAAATATTTTATGAATCCAGGCTGACCGGAGGAACAAGATCGAAGCTATCCTTAAAAATTCAATGTAAAAAAACATTCCGGAATCCACAATATTTACCTTCGTCGAGGATTTCTGTCGCGATGAAGTGCTACCAATGTTCAAAATGCCTGACTGACAAATATTTTATGAATCCAGGCTGACCGGAGGAACAAGATCGAAGCTATCCTTAAAAATTCAATGTAAAAAAACATTACGGAATCCACAATATTTACCTTCGTCGAGGATTTCTGTCGCCATGAAGTACTACCAATGTTCAAAATGCCTGACTGACAAATATTTTATGAATCCAGGCTGACCGGAGGAACAAGATCGAAGCTATCCTTAAAAATTCAATGTAAAAAAAACATTCCGGAATGCACAATATTTACCTACGTCGAGGATTTCTGTCGCGATGAAGTACTACCAATGTTCAAAATGCCTGACTGACAAATATTTTATGAATCCAGGCTGACCGGAGGAACAAGATCGAAGCTATCCTTAAAAATTCAATGTAAAAAAAACATTCCGGAATGCACAATATTTACCTACGTCGAGGATTTCTGTCGCGATGAAGTACTACCAATGTTCAAAATGCCTGACTGACAAATATTTTATGAATCCAGGCTGACCGGAGGAACAAGATCGAATCTATCCTTGAAAATTCAATGTAAAAAAAACATTCCGTCATCCACAATATTTACCTACGTCGAGGATTTCTGTCGCGATGAAGTAATACCAATGTTCAAAATGCCTGACTTAGAAATACTTTATGAATCCAGGCTGACCGGAGGAACAAGATCGAATCTATCCTTGAAAATTCAATGTAAAAAAAACATTCCGGAATCCTTAATATTTACCTACGTCGAGGATTTCTGTCGCGATGAAGTACTACCAATGTTCAAAATGCCTGACTGACAAATATTTTATGAATCCAGGCTGACCGGAGGAACAAGATCGAATCTATCCTTAAAAATTCAATGTCAAAAACACATTCCGGAATGCACAATATTTACCTACGTCGAGGATTTCTGTCGCGATGAAGTACTACCAATGTTCAAAATGCCTGACTGACAAATATTTTATGAATCCAGGCTGACCGGAGGAACAAGATCGAATCTATCCTTGAAAATTCAATGTAAAAAAAACATTCCGTCATCCACAAAATTTACCTACGTCGAGGATTTCTGTCGCGATGAAGTACTACCAATGTTCAAAATGCCTGACTGACAAATATTTTATGAATCCAGGCTGACCGGAGGAACAAGATCGAATCTATCCTTGAAAATTCAATGTAAAAAAAACATTCCGGAATCCACAATATTTACCTACGTCGAGGATTTCTGTCGCGATGAAGTACTACCAATGTTCAAAATGCCTGACTTACAAATATTTTATTAATCCAGGCTGACCGGAGGAAGAAGATCGAAGCTATCCTTAAAAATTCAATGTAAAAAAAACATTCCGGAATGCACAATATTTACCTACGTCGAGGAATTCTGTCGCGATGAAGTACTACCAATGTTCAAAATGCCTGACTGACAAATATTTTATGAATCCAGGCTGACCGGAGGAACAAGATCGAAGCTATCCTTAAAAATTCAATGTAAAAAAACATTCAGGAATCCACAATATTTACCTTCGTCGAGGATTTCTGTCGCGATGAAGTGCTACCAATATTCAAAATGCCTGACTGACAAATATTTTATGAATCCAGGCTGACCGGAGGAACAAGATCGAAGCTATCCTTAAAAATTCAATGTAAAAAAACATTCCGGAATCCACAATATTTACCTTCGTCGAGGATTTCTGTCGCGATGAAGTACTACCAAT
This sequence comes from Ascarosepion bandense, assembly GCA_037127315.1. Classification (NCBI taxonomy): domain Eukaryota; kingdom Metazoa; phylum Mollusca; class Cephalopoda; order Sepiida; family Sepiidae; genus Ascarosepion; species Ascarosepion bandense. The sequence continues at coordinate 586,668 of JBBBDQ010001300.1, forward strand.
ATTCAAAATGCCTGACTGACAAATATTTTATGAATCCAGGCTGACTGGAGGAACAAGATCGAAGCTATCCTTAAAAATTCAATGTAAAAAACACATTCCGGAATGCACAATATTTACCTACGTCGAGGATTTCTGTCGCGATGAAGTACTACCAATGTTCAAAATGCCTGACTGACAAATATTTTATGAATCCAGGCTGACCGGAGGAACAAGATCGAATCTATCCTTGAAAATTCAATGTAAAAAAAACATTCCGGCATCCACAATATTTACCTACGTCGAGGATTTCTGTCGCGATGAAGTACTACCAATGTTCAAAATGCCTGACTGACAAATATTTTATGAATCCAGGCTGACCGGAGGAACAAGATCGAAGCTATCCTTAAAAATTCAATGTAAAAAAAACATTCCAGAATCCACAATATTTACCTTCGTCGAGGATTTCTGTCGCGATGAAGTACTACCAATGTTCAAAATGCCTGACTTACAAATATTTTATGAATCCAGGCTGACCGGAGGAACAAGATCGAAGCTATCCTTAAAAATTCAATGTAAAAAAAAACATTCCGGAATCCACAATATTTACCTACGTCGAGGATTTCTGTCGCGATGAAGTACTACCAATGTTCAAAATGCCTGACTGACAAATATTTTCTGAATCCAGGCTGACCGGAGGAACAAGATCGAATCTATCCTTGAAAATTCAATGTAAAAAAAACATTCCGGAATCCACAATATTTACCTACGTCGAGGATTTCTGTCGCGATGAAGTACTACCAATGTTCAAAATGCCTGACTTACAAATATTTTATGAATCCAGGCTGACCGGAGGAACAAGATCGAAGCTATCCTTAAAAATTCAATGTAAAAAAAACATTCCGGAATGCACAATATTTACCTACGTCGAGGATTTCTGTCGCGATGAAGTACTACCAATGTTCAAAATGCCTGACTGACAAATATTTTATGAATCCAGGCTGACCGGAGGAACAAGATCGAAGCTATCCTTAAAAATTCAATGTAAAAAAACATTCCGGAATCCACAATATTTACCTTCGTCGAGGATTTCTGTCGCGATGAAGTGCTACCAATGTTCAAAATGCCTGACTGACAAATATTTTATGAATCCAGGCTGACCGGAGGAACAAGATCGAAGCTATCCTTAAAAATTCAATGTAAAAACATTACGGAATCCACAATATTTACCTTCGTCGAGGATTTCTGTCGCCATGAAGTACTACCAATGTTCAAAATGCCTGACTGACAAATATTTTATGAATCCAGGCTGACCGGAGGAACAAGATCGAAGCTATCCTTAAAAATTCAATGTAAAAAAAACATTCCGGAATGCACAATATTTACCTACGTCGAGGATTTCTGTCGCGATGAAGTACTACCAATGTTCAAAATGCCTGACTGACAAATATTTTATGAATCCAGGCTGACCGGAGGAACAAGATCGAAGCTATCCTTAAAAATTCAATGTAAAAAAAACATTCCGGAATGCACAATATTTACCTACGTCGAGGATTTCTGTCGCGATGAAGTACTACCAATGTTCAAAATGCCTGACTGACAAATATTTTATGAATCCAGGCTGACCGGAGGAACAAGATCGAATCTATCCTTGAAAATTCAATGTAAAAAAAACATTCCGTCATCCACAATATTTACCTACGTCGAGGATTTCTGTCGCGATGAAGTACTACCAATGTTCAAAATGCCTGACTGACAAATATTTTATGAATCCAGGCTGACCGGAGGAACAAGATCGAAGCTATCCTTAAAAATTCAATGTAAAAAACACATTCCGGAATGCACAATATTTACCTACGTCGAGGATTTCTGTCGCGATGAAGTACTACCAATGTTCAAAATGCCTGACTGACAAATATTTTATGAATCCAGGCTGACCGGAGGAACAAGATCGAATCTATCCTTGAAAATTCAATGTAAAAAAAACATTCCGTCATCCACAATATTTACCTTCGTCGAGTATTTCTGTCGCGATGAAGTACTACCAATGTTCAAAATGCCTGACTGACAAATATTTTATGAATCCAGGCTGACCGGAGGAACAAGATCGAAGCTATCCTTAAAAATTCAATGTAAAAAAAAACATTCCGGAATCCACAATATTTACCTACGTCGAGGATTTCTGTCGCGATGAAGTACTACCAATATTCAAAATGCCTGACTGACAAATATTTTATGAATCCAGGCTGACCGGAGGAACAAGATCGAATCTATCCTTAAAAATTCAATGTAGAAAAAACATTCCGGAATCCTCAATATTTACCTACGTCGAGGATTTCTGTCGCGATGAAGTACTACCAATGTTCAAAATGCCTGACTGACAAATATTTTCTGAATCCAGGCTGACCGGAGGAACAAGATCGAAGCTATCCTTAAAAATTCAATGTAAAAAAAACATTCCGGAATCCTCAATATTTACCTATGTCGAGGATTTCTGTCGCGATGAAGTACTACCAATGTTCAAAATGCCTGACTGACAAATATTTTATGAATCCAGGCTGACCGGAGGAACAAGATCGAAGCTATCCTTAAAAATTCAATGTCAAAAACACATTCCGGAATGCACAATATTTACCTACGTCGAGGATTTCCGTCGCGATGAAGTACTACCAATGTTCAAAATGCCTGACTGACAAATATTTTATGAATCCAGGCTGACCGGAGGAACAAGATCGAATCTATCCTTGAAAATTCAATGTAAAAAAAACATTCCGGAATCCACAATATTTACCTACGTCGAGGATTTCTGTCGCGATGAAGTACTACCAATGTTCAAAATGCCTGACTTACAAATATTTTATGAATCCAGGCTGACCGGAGGAACAAGATCGAAGCTATCCTTAAAAATTCAATGTGAAAAAAACATTCCGGAATGCACAATATTTACCTACGTCGAAGATTTCTGTCGCGATGAAGTACTACCAATGTTCAAAATGCCTGACTGACAAATATTTTATGAATCCAGGCTGACCGGAGGAACAAGATCGAAGCTATCCTTAAAAATTCAATGTAAAAAAACATTCCGGAATCCACAATATTTACCTTCGTCGAGGATTTCTGTCGCGATGAAGTGCTACCAATATTCAAAATGCCTGACTGACAAATATTTTATGAATCCAGGCTGACCGGAGGAACAAGATCGAAGCTATCCTTAAAAATTCAATGTAAAAAAAACATTCCGGAATCCACAATATTTACCTTCGTCGAGGATTTCTGTCGCGATGAAGTGCTAGCAATGTTCAAAATGCCTGACTGACAAATATTTTATGAATCCAGGCTGACCGGAGGAACAAGATCGAAGCTATCCTTAAAAATTCAATGTAAAAAAACATTCCGGAATCCACAATATTTACCTACGTCGAGGATTTCTGTCGCGATGAAGTACTACCAATGTTCAAAATGCCTGACTGACAAATATTTTATGAATCCAGGCTGACCGGAGGAACAAGATCGAATCTATCCTTGAAAATTCAATGTAAAAAAAACATTCCGTCATCCACAATATTTACCTACATCGAGGATTTCTGTCGCGATGAAGTACTACCAATGTTCAAAATGCCTGACTGACAAATATTTTATGAATCCAGGCTGACCGGAGGAACAAGATCGAAGCTATCCTTAAAAATTCAATGTAAAAAAAACATTCCAGAATCCACAATATTTACCTTCGTCGAGGATTTCTGTCGCGATGAGGTACTACCAATGTTCAAAATGCCTGACTTACAAACATTTTATGAATCCAGGCTGACCGGAGGAACAAGATCGAATCTATCCTTAAAAATGCAATGTAAAAAAAAACAATTCCGGAATCCACAATATTTACCTACGTCGAGGATTTCTGTCGCGATGAAGTACTACCAATGTTCAAAATGCCTGACTGACAAATATTTTATGAATCCAGGCTGACCGGAGGAACAAGATCGAATCTATTCTTAAAAATTCAATGTAAAAAAAACATTCCGGAATCCTCAATATTTACCTACGTCGAGGATTTCTGTCGCGATGAAGTACTACCAATGTTCAAAATGCCTGACTGACAAATATTTTCTGAATCCAGGCTGACCGGAGGAACAAGATCGAATCTATCCTTAAAAATTCAATGTAAAAAAAAACATTCCGTCATCCACAATATTTACCTACGTCGAGGATTTCTGTCGCGATGAAGTACTACCAATGTTCAAAATGCCTGACTGACAAATATTTTATGAATCCAGGCTGACCGGAGGAACAAGATCGAAGCTATCCTTAAAAATTCAATGTAAAAAAAACATTCCGGAATGCACAATATTTACCTACGTCGAGGATTTCTGTCGCGATGAAGTACTACCAATGTTCAAAATGCCTGACTGACAAATATTTTATGAATCCAGGCTGACCGGAGGAACAAGATCGAATCTATCCTTGAAAATTCAATGTAAAAAAAACATTCCGTCATCCACAATATTTACCTTCGTCGAGGATTTCTGTCGCGATGAAGTACTACCAATGTTCAAAATGCCTGACTGACAAATATTTTATGAATCCAGGCTGACCGGAGGAACAAGATCGAAGCTATCCTTAAAAATTCAATGTAAAAAACACATTCCGGAATGCACAATATTTACCTACGTCGAGGATTTCTGTCGCGATGAAGTACTACCAATGTTCAAAATGCCTGACTGACAAATATTTTATGAATCCAGGCTGACCGGAGGAACAAGATCGAATCTATCCTTGAAAATTCAATGTAAAAAAAACATTCCGTCATCCACAATATTTACCTTCGTCGAGGATTTCTGTCGCGATGAAGTACTACCAATGTTCAAAATGCCTGACTGACAAATATTTTATGAATCCAGGCTGACCGGAGGAACAAGATCGAAGCTATCCTTAAAAATTCAATGTAAAAAAAAACATTCCGGAATCCACAATATTTACCTACGTCGAGGATTTCTGTCGCGATGAAGTACTACCAATGTTCAAAATGCCTGACTGACAAATATTTTATGAATCCAGGCTGACCGGAGGAACAACATCGAAGCTATCCTTAAAAATTCAATGTAAAAAAACATCCCGGAATCCACAATATTTACCTTCGTCGAGGATTACTGTCGCGATGAAGTACTACCAATGTTCAAAATGCCTGACTTACAAATATTTTATGAATCCAGGCTGACCGGAGGAACAAGATCGAATCTATTCTTGAAAATTCAATGTAAAAAAAACATTCCGTCATCCACAATATTTACCTACGTCGAGGATTTCTTTCGCGATGAAGTACTACCAATGTTCAAAATGCCTGACTTACAAATATTTTATGAATCCAGGCTGACCGGAGGAACAAGATCGAAGCTATCCTTAAAAATTCAATGTAAAAAAACATTCCGTCATCCACAATATTTACCTACGTCGAGGATTTCTTTCGCGATGAAGTACTACCAATGTTCAAAATGCCTGACTGACAAATATTTTATGAATCCAGGCTGACCGGATGAACAAGATCGAAGCTATCCTTAAAAATTCAATGTAAAAAAACATTCCGGAATCCACAATATTTACCTTCGTCGAGGATTTCTGTCGCGATGAAGTACTACCAATGTTCAAAATGCCTGACTGACAAATATTTTATGAATCCAGGCTGACCGGAGGAACAATATCGAAGCTATCCTTAAAAATTCAATGTAAAAAAAACATTCCGGAATGCACAATATTTACCTACGTCGAGGATTTCTGTCGCGATGAAGTACTACCAATGTTCAAAATGCCTGACTGACAAATATTTTATGAATCCAGGCTGACCGGAGGAACAAGATCGAATCTATCCTTGAAAATTCAATGTAAAAAAAACATTCCGTCATCCACAATATTTACCTACGTCGAGGATTTCTGTCGCGATGAAGTACTACCAATGTTCAAAATGCCTGACTGACAAATATTTTATGAATCCAGGCTGACCGGAGGAACAAGATCGAAGCTATCCTTAAAAATTCAATGTAAAAAACACATTCCGGAATGCACAATATTTACCTACGTCGAGGATTTCTGTCGCGATGAAGTACTACCAATGTTCAAAATGCCTGACTGACAAATATTTTATGAATCCAGGCTGACCGGAGGAACAAGATCGAATCTATCCTTGAAAATTCAATGTAAAAAAAACATTCCGTCATCCACAATATTTACCTTCGTCGAGGATTTCTGTCGCGATGAAGTACTACCAATGTTCAAAATGCCTGACTGACAAATATTTTATGAATCCAGGCTGACCGGAGGAACAAGATCGAAGCTATCCTTAAAAATTCAATGTAAAAAAAAACATTCCGGAATCCACAATATTTACCTACGTCGAGGATTTCTGTCGCGATGAAGTACTACCAATGTTCAAAATGCCTGACTGACAAATATTTTATGAATCCAGGCTGACCGGAGGAACAAGATCGAATCTATCCTTAAAAATTCAATGTAGAAAAAACATTCCGGAATCCTCAATATTTACCTACGTCGAGGATTTCTGTCGCGATGAAGTACTACCAATGTTCAAAATGCCTGACTGACAAATATTTTCTGAATCCAGGCTGACCGGAGGAACAAGATCGAAGCTATCCTTAAAAATTCAATGTAAAAAAAACATTCCGGAATCCTCAATATTTACCTACGTCGAGGATTTCTGTCGCGATGAAGTACTACCAATGTTCAAAATGCCTGACTGACAAATATTTTATGAATCCAGGCTGACCGGAGGAACAAGATCGAAGCTATCCTTAAAAATTCAATGTCAAAAACACATTCCGGAATGCACAATATTTACCTACGTCGAGGATTTCCGTCGCGATGAAGTACTACCAATGTTCAAAATGCCTGACTGACAAATATTTTATGAATCCAGGCTGACCGGAGGAACAAGATCGAATCTATCCTTGAAAATTCAATGTAAAAAAAACATTCCGGAATCCACAATATTTACCTACGTCGAGGATTTCTGTCGCGATGAAGTACTACCAATGTTCAAAATGCCTGACTTACAAATATTTTATGAATCCAGGCTGACCGGAGGAACAAGATCGAAGCTATCCTTAAAAATTCAATGTGAAAAAAACATTCCGGAATGCACAATATTTACCTACGTCGAAGATTTCTGTCGCGATGAAGTACTACCAATGTTCAAAATGCCTGACTGACAAATATTTTATGAATCCAGGCTGACCGGAGGAACAAGATCGAAGCTATCCTTAAAAATTCAATGTAAAAAAACATTCCGGAATCCACAATATTTACCTTCGTCGAGGATTTCTGTCGCGATGAAGTGCTACCAATATTCAAAATGCCTGACTGACAAATATTTTATGAATCCAGGCTGACCGGAGGAACAAGATCGAAGCTATCCTTAAAAAATTCAATGTAAAAAAACATTCCGGAATCCACAATATTTACCTTCGTCGAGGATTTCTGTCGCGATGAAGTGCTAGCAATGTTCAAAATGCCTGACTGACAAATATTTTATGAATCCAGGCTGACCGGAGGAACAAGATCGAAGCTATCCTTAAAAATTCAATGTAAAAAAACATTCCGGAATCCACAATATTTACCTACGTCGAGGATTTCTGTCGCGATGAAGTACTACCAATGTTCAAAATGCCTGACTGACAAATATTTTATGAATCCAGGCTGACCGGAGGAACAAGATCGAATCTATCCTTGAAAATTCAATGTAAAAAAAACATTCCGTCATCCACAATATTTACCTACATCGAGGATTTCTGTCGCGATGAAATACTACCAATGTTCAAAATGCCTGACTGACAAATATTTTATGAATCCAGGCTGACCGGAGGAACAAGATCGAAGCTATCCTTAAAAATTCAATGTAAAAAAACATTCCAGAATCCACAATATTTACCTTCGTCGAGGATTTCTGTCGCGATGAGGTACTACCAATGTTCAAAATGCCTGACTTACAAACATTTTATGAATCCAGGCTGACCGGAGGAACAAGATCGAAGCTATCCTTAAAAATGCAATGTAAAAAAAAACAATTCCGGAATCCACAATATTTACCTACGTCGAGGATTTCTGTCGCGATGAAGTACTACCAATGTTCAAAATGCCTGACTGACAAATATTTTATGAATCCAGGCTGACCGGAGGAACAAGATCGAATCTATTCTTAAAAATTCAATGTAAAAAAAACATTCCGGAATCCTCAATATTTACCTACGTCGAGGATTTCTGTCGCGATGAAGTACTACCAATGTTCAAAATGCCTGACTGACAAATATTTTCTGAATCCAGGCTGACCGGAGGAACAAGATCGAATCTATCCTTAAAAATTCAATGTAAAAAAAAACATTCCGGAATCCACAATATTTACCTACGTCGAGGATTTCTGTCGCGATGAAGTACTACCAATGTTCAAAATGCCTGACTGACAAATATTTTATGAATCCAGGCTGACCGGAGGAACAAGATCGAAGCTATCCTTAAAAATTCAATGTCAAAAAAACATTCCGGAATGCACAATATTTACCTACGTCGAGGATTTCTGTCGCGATGAAGTACTACCAATGTTCAAAATGCCTGACTGACAAATATTTTATGAATCCAGGCTGACCGGAGGAACAAGATCGAATCTATCCTTGAAAATTCAATGTAAAAAAAACATTCCGGAATCCACAATATTTACCTACGTCGAGGATTTCTGTCGCGATGAAGTACTACCAATGTTCAAAATGCCTGACTGACAAATATTTTATGAATCCAGGCTGACCGGAGGAACAAGATCGAATCTATCCTTGAAAATTCAATGTAAAAAAAACATTACGGAATCCACAATATTTACCTACGTCGAGGATTTCTGTCGCGATGAAGTACTACCAATGTTCAAAATGCCTGACTGACAAATATTTTATGAATCCAGGCTGACCGGAGGAACAAGATCGAATCTATCCTTGAAAATTCAATGTAAAAAAAACATTCCGGAATCCACAATATTTACCTACGTCGAGGATTTCTGTCGCGATGAAGTACTACCAATGTTCAAAATGCCTGACTTACAAATATTTTATGAATCCAGGCTGACCGGAGGAACAAGATCGAAGCTATCCTTAAAAATTCAATGTAAAAAAAACATTCCGGAATGCACAATATTTACCTACGTCGAGAATTTCTGTCGCGATGAAGTACTACCAATGTTCAAAATGCCTGACTGACAAATATTTTATGAATCCAGGCTGACCGGAGGAACAACATCGAAGCTATCCTTAAAAATTCAATGTAAAAAAACATCCCGGAATCCACAATATTTACCTTCGTCGAGGATTACTGTCGCGATGAAGTACTACCAATGTTCAAAATGCCTGACTTACAAATATTTTATGAATCCAGGCTGACCGGAGGAACAAGATCGAATCTATCCTTGAAAATTCAATGTAAAAAAAACATTCCGTCATCCACAATATTTACCTACGTCGAGGATTTCTTTCGCGATGAAGTACTACCAATGTTCAAAATGCCTGACTTACAATTATTTTATGAATCCAGGCTGACCGGAGGAACAAGATCGAAGCTATCCTTAAAAATTCAATGTAAAAAAACATTCCGTCATCCACAATATTTACCTACGTCGAGGATTTCTTTCGCGATGAAGTACTACCAATGTTCAAAATGCCTGACTGACAAATATTTTATGAATCCAGGCTGACCGGATGAACAAGATCGAAGCTATCCTTAAAAATTCAATGTAAAAAAACATTCCGGAATCCACAATATTTACCTTCGTCGAGGATTTCTGTCGCGATGAAGTACTACCAATGTTCAAAATGCCTGACTTACAAATATTTTATGAATCCAGGCTGACCGGAGGAACAACATCGAAGCTATCCTTAAAAATTCAATGCAAAAAAACATTCCGGAATCCACAATATTTACCTTCGTCGAGGATTACTGTCGCGATGAAGTGCTACCAATATTCAAAATGCCTGACTGACAAATATTTTATGAATCCAGGCTGACCGGATGAACAAGATCGAAGCTATCCTTAAAAATTCAATGTAAAAAAACATTCCGGAATCCACAATATTTACCTTCGTCGAGGATTTCTGTCGCGATGAAGTGCTACCAATATTCAAAATGCCTGACTGACAAACATTTTATGAATCCAGGCTGACCGGAGGAACAAGATCGAATCTATCCTTGAAAATTCAATGTAAAAAAAACATTCCGTCATCCACAATATTTACCTACATCGAGGATTTCTGTCGCGATGAAATACTACCAATGTTCAAAATGCCTGACTGACAAATATTTTATGAATCCAGGCTGACCGGAGGAACAAGATCGAAGCTATCCTTAAAAATTCAATGTAAAAAAAACATTCCAGAATCCACAATATTTACCTTCGTCGAGGATTTCTGTCGCGATGAGGTACTACCAATGTTCAAAATGCCTGACTTACAAACATTTTATGAATCCAGGCTGACCGGAGGAACAAGATCGAAGCTATCCTTAAAAATGCAATGTAAAAAAAAACAATTCCGGAATCCACAATATTTACCTACGTCGAGGATTTCTGTCGCGATGAAGTACTACCAATGTTCAAAATGCCTGACTGACAAATATTTTATGAATCCAGGCTGACCGGAGGAACAAGATCGAATCTATTCTTAAAAATTCAATGTAAAAAAAACATTCCGGAATCCTCAATATTTACCTACGTCGAGGATTTCTGTCGCGATGAAGTACTACCAATGTTCAAAATGCCTGACTGACAAATATTTTCTGAATCCAGGCTGACCGGAGGAACAAGATCGAATCTATCCTTAAAAATTCAATGTAAAAAAAACATTCCGGAATCCACAATATTTACCTACGTCGAGGATTTCTGTCGCGATGAAGTACTACCAATGTTCAAAATGCCTGACTGACAAATATTTTATGAATCCAGGCTGACCGGAGGAACAAGATCGAAGCTATCCTTAAAAATTCAATGTCAAAAAAACATTCCGGAATGCACAATATTTACCTACGTCGAGGATTTCTGTCGCGATGAAGTACTACCAATGTTCAAAATGCCTGACTGACAAATATTTTATGAATCCAGGCTGACCGGAGGAACAAGATCGAATCTATCCTTGAAAATTCAATGTAAAAAAACATTCCGGAATCCACAATATTTACCTACGTCGAGGATTTCTGTCGCGATGAAGTACTACCAATGTTCAAAATGCCTGACTGACAAATATTTTATGAATCCAGGCTGACCGGAGGAACAAGATCGAATCTATCCTTGAAAATTCAATGTAAAAAAAACATTACGGAATCCACAATATTTACCTACGTCGAGGATTTCTGTCGCGATGAATTACTACCAATGTTCAAAATGCCTGACTGACAAATATTTTATGAATCCAGGCTGACCGGAGGAACAAGATCGAATCTATCCTTGAAAATTCAATGTAAAAAAAACATTCCGGAATCCACAATATTTACCTACGTCGAGGATTTCTGTCGCGATGAAGTACTACCAATGTTCAAAATGCCTGACTTACAAATATTTTATGAATCCAGGCTGACCGGAGGAACAAGATCGAAGCTATCCTTAAAAATTCAATGTAAAAAAAACATTCCGGAATGCACAATATTTACCTACGTCGAGAATTTCTGTCGCGATGAAGTACTACCAATGTTCAAAATGCCTGACTGACAAATATTTTATGAATCCAGGCTGACCGGAGGAACAACATCGAAGCTATCCTTAAAAATTCAATGTAAAAAAACATCCCGGAATCCACAATATTTACCTTCGTCGAGGATTACTGTCGCGATGAAGTACTACCAATGTTCAAAATGCCTGACTTACAAATATTTTATGAATCCAGGCTGACCGGAGGAACAAGATCGAATCTATCCTTGAAAATTCAATGTAAAAAAAACATTCCGTCATCCACAATATTTACCTACGTCGAGGATTTCTTTCGCGATGAAGTACTACCAATGTTCAAAATGCCTGACTTACAATTATTTTATGAATCCAGGCTGACCGGAGGAACAAGATCGAAGCTATCCTTAAAAATTCAATGTAAAAAAAACATTCCGTCATCCACAATATTTACCTACGTCGAGGATTTCTTTCGCGATGAAGTACTACCAATGTTCAAAATGCCTGACTGACAAATATTTTATGAATCCAGGCTGACCGGATGAACAAGATCGAAGCTATCCTTAAAAATTCAATGTAAAAAAACATTCCGGAATCCACAATATTTACCTTCGTCGAGGATTTCTGTCGCGATGAAGTACTACCAATGTTCAAAATGCCTGACTTACAAATATTTTATGAATCCAGGCTGACCGGAGGAACAACATCGAAGCTATCCTTAAAAATTCAATGTAAAAAAACATCCCGAAATCCACAATATTTACCTTCGTCGAGGATTACTGTCGCGATGAAGTGCTACCAATATTCAAAATGCCTGACTGACAAATATTTTATGAATCCAGGCTGACCGGAGGAACAAGATCGAACCTATCCTTAAAAATTCAATGTAAAAAAACATTCCGGAATCCACAATATTTACCTTCGTCGAGGATTTCTGTCGCGATGAAGTACTACCAATGTTCAAAATGCCTGACTTACAAATATTTTATGAATCCAGGCTGACCGGAGGAACAAGATCGAAGCTATCCTTAAAAATTCAATGTAAAAACAACATTCCGGAATCCACAATATTTACCTTCGTAGAGGATTTCTGTCGCGATGAAGTACTACCAATGTTCAAAATGCCTGACTGACAAATATTTTATGAATCCAGGCTGACCGGAGGAACAACATCGAAGCTATCCTTAAAAATTCAATGCAAAAAAACATTCCGGAATCCACAATATTTACCTTCGTCGAGGATTACTGTCGCGATGAAGTACTACCAATATTCAAAATGCCTGACTGACAAATATTTTATGAATCCAGGCTGACCGGATGAACAAGATCGAAGCTATCCTTAAAAATTCAATGTAAAAAAACATTCCGGAATCCACAATATTTACCTTCGTCGAGGATTTCTGTCGCGATGAAGTGCTACCAATATTAAAAATGCCTGACTGACAAACATTTTATGAATCCAGGCTGACCGGAGGAACAAGATCGAAGCTATCCTTAAAAATTCAATGTAAAAAAACATTCCGGAATCCACAATATTTACCTTCGTCGAGGATTTCTGTCGCGATGAAGTACTACCAATGTTCAAAATGCCTGACTGACAAATATTTTTCTGAATCCAGGCTGACCGGAGGAACAAGATCGAAGCTATCCTTAAAAATTCAATGTAAAAAAAACATTCCGGAATGCACAATATTTACCTACGTCGAGGATTTCTGTCGCGATGAAGTACTACCAATGTTCAAAATGCCTGACTGACAAATATTTTATGAATCCAGGCTGACCGGAGGAACAAGATCGATTCTATCCTTGAAAATTCAATGTAAAAAAAACATTCCGTCATCCACAATATTTACCTACGTCGAGGATTTCTGTCGCGATGAAGTACTACCAATGTTCAAAATGCCTGACTGACAAATATTTTATGAATCCAGGCTGACCGGAGGAACAAGATCGAAGCTATCCTTAAAAATTCAATGTAAAAAAAACATTCCAGAATCCACAATATTTACCTTCGTCGAGGATTTCTGTCGCGATGAGGTACTACCAATGTTCAAAATGCCTGACTTACAAATATTTTATGAATCCAGGCTGACCGGAGGAACAAGATCGAAGCTATCCTTAAAAATTCAATGTAAAAACAAACATTCCGGAATCCACAATATTTACCTACGTCGAGGATTTCTGTCGCGATGAAGTACTACCAATGTTCAAAATGCCTGACTGACAAATATTTTATGAATCCAGGCTGACCGGAGGAACAAGATCGAATCTATCCTTAAAAATTCAATGTAAAAAAAACATTCCGGAATCCTCAATATTTACCTACGTCGAGGATTTCTGTCGCGATGAAGTACTACCAATGTTCAAAATGCCTGACTGACAAATATTTTATGAATCCAGGCTGACCGGAGGAACAAGATCGAATCTATCCTTAAAAATTCAATGTAAAAAAAACATTCCGTAATCCTCAATATTTACCTACGTCGAGGATTTCTGTCGCGATGAAGTACTACCAATGTTCAAAATGCCTGACTGACAAATATTTTATGAATCCAGGCTGACCGGAGGAACAAGATCGAAGCTATCCTTAAAAATTCAATGTCAAAAAAACATTCCCGAATGCACAATATTTACCTACGTCGAGGATTTCTGTCGCGATGAAGTACTACCAATGTTCAAAATGCCTGACTGACAAATATTTTATGAATCCAGGCTGACCGGAGGAACAAGATCGAATCTATCCTTGAAAATTCAATGTAAAAAAAACATTCCGGAATCCACAATATTTACCTACGTCGAGGATTTCTGTCGCGATGAAGTACTACCAATGTTCAAAATGCCTGACTGACAAATATTTTATGAATCCAGGCTGACCGGAGGAACAAGATCGAATCTATCCTTGAAAATTCAATGTAAAAAAAACATTCCGGAATCCACAATATTTACCTACGTCGAGGATTTCTGTCGCGATGAAGTACTACCAATTTTCAAAATGCCTGACTTACAAATATTTTATGAATCCAGGCTGACCGGAGGAACAAGATCGAAGCTATCCTTAAAAATTCAATGTAAAAAAAACATTGCGGAATGCACAATATTTACCTACGTCGAGGATTTCTGTCGCGATGAAGTACTACCAATGTTCAAAATGCCTGACTGACAAATATTTTATGAATCCAGGCTGACCGGAGGAACAAGATCGAATCTATCCTTGAAAATTCAATGTAAAAAAAACATTCCGTCATCCACAATATTTACCTTCGTCGAGGATTTCTGTCGCGATGAAGTACTACCAATGTTCAAAATGCCTGACTGACAAATATTTTATGAATCCAGGCTGACCGGAGGAACAAGATCGAAGCTATCCTTAAAAATTCAATGTCAAAAAAACATTCCCGAATGCACAATATTTACCTACGTCGAGGATTTCTGTCGCGATGAAGTACTACCAATGTTCAAAATGCCTGACTGACAAATATTTTATGAATCCAGGCTGACCGGAGGAACAAGATCGAATCTATCCTTGAAAATTCAATGTAAAAAAAACATTCCGGAATCCACAATATTTACCTACGTCGAGGATTTCTGTCGCGATGAAGTACTACCAATGTTCAAAATGCCTGACTGACAAATATTTTATGAATCCAGGCTGACCGGAGGAACAAGATCGAATCTATCCTTGAAAATTCAATGTAAAAAAAACATTCCGGAATCCACAATATTTACCTACGTCGAGGATTTCTGTCGCGATGAAGTACTACCAATTTTCAAAATGCCTGACTTACAAATATTTTATGAATCCAGGCTGACCGGAGGAACAAGATCGAAGCTATCCTTAAAAATTCAATGTAAAAAAAACATTGCGGAATGCACAATATTTACCTACGTCGAGGATTTCTGTCGCGATGAAGTACTACCAATGTTCAAAATGCCTGACTGACAAATATTTTATGAATCCAGGCTGACCGGAGGAACAAGATCGAATCTATCCTTGAAAATTCAATGTAAAAAAAACATTCCGTCATCCACAATATTCACCTACGTGGAGGATTTCTGTCGCGATTAAGTACTACCAATGTTCAAAATGCCTGACTGACAAATATTTTATGAATCCAGGCTGACCGGAGGAACAAGATCGAAGCTATCCTTCAAAATTCAATGTAAAAAAAACATTCCGTCATCCACAATATTTACCTACGTCGAGGATTTCTGTCGCGATGAAGTACTACCAATGTTCAAAATGCCTGACTGACAAATATTTTATGAATCCAGGCTGACCGGAGGAACAAGATCGAATCTATCCTTGAAAATTCAATGTAAAAAAAACATTCCGTCATCCACAATATTTACCTACGTCGAGGATTTCTGTCGCGATGAAGAACTACCAATGTTCAAAATGCCTTACTGACAAATATTTTATGAATCCAGGCTGACCGGAGGAACAAGATCGAAGCTATCCTTAAAAATTCAATGTAAAAAAAACATTCCAGAATCCACAATACTTACCTTCGTCGAGGATTTCTGTCGCGATGAGGTACTACCAATGTTCAAAATGCCTGACTTACAAATATTTTATGAATCCAGGCTGACCGGAGGAACAAGATCGAAGCTATCCTTAAAAATTCAATGTAAAAAAAAACATTCCGGAATCCACAATATTTACCTACGTCGAGGATTTCTGTCGCGATGAAGTACTACCAATGTTCAAAATGCCTGACTGACAAATATTTTATGAATCCAGGCTGACCGGAGGAACAAGATCGAATCTATCCTTAAAAATTCAATGTAAAAAAAACATTCCGGAATCCACAATATTTACCTACGTCGAGGATTTCTGTCGCGATGAAGTACTACCAATGTTCAAAATGCCTGACTGACAAATATTTTATGAATCCAGGCTGACCGGAGGAACAAGATCGAATCTATCCTTAAAAATTCAATGTAAAAAAAACATTCCGGAATGCACAATATTTACCTAAGTCGAGGATTTCTGTCGCGATGAATTACTACCAATGTTCAAAATGCCTGACTGACAAATATTTTATGAATCCAGGCTGACCGGAGGAACAAGATCGAAGCTATCCTTAAAAATTCAATGTCAAAAAAACATTCCGGAATGCACAATATTTACCTACGTCGAGGATTTCTGTCGCGATGAAGTACTACCAATGTTCAAAATGCCTGACTGACAAATATTTTATGAATCCAGGCTGACCGGAGGAACAAGATCGAATCTATCCTTGAAAATTCAATGTAAAAAAAACATTCCGGAATCCACAATATTTACCTACGTCGAGGATTTCTGTCGCGATGAAGTACAACCAATGTTCAAAATGCCTGACTGACAAATATTTTCTGAATCCAGGCTGACCGGAGGAACAAGATCGAATCTATCCTTGAAAATTCAATGTAAAAAAAACATTCCGGAATCCACAATATTTACCTACGTCGAGGATTTCTGTCGCGATTAAGTACTACCAATGTTCAAAATGCCTGACTTACAAATATTTTATGAATCCAGGCTGACCGGAGGAACAAGATCGAAGCTATCCTTAAAAATTCAATGTGAAAAAAACATTCCGGAATGCACAATATTTACCTACGTCGAAGATTTCTGTCGCGATGAAGTACTACCAATGTTCAAAATGCCTGACTGACAAATATTTTATGAATCCAGGCTGACCGGAGGAACAAGATCGAAGCTATCCTAAAAAATTCAATGTAAAAAAACATTCCGGAATCCACAATATTTACCTTCGTCGAGGATTTCCGTCGCGATGAAGTGCTACCAATATTCAAAAATGCCTGACTGACAAATATTTTATGAATCCAGGCTGACCGGAGGAACAAGATCGAAGCTATCCTTAAAAATTCAATGTAAAAAACATTCCGGAATCCACAATATTTACCTTCGCTTCCGAGGATTTCTGTCGCGATGAAGTATTAGCAATGTTCAAAATGCCTGACTGACAAATATTTTATGAATCCAGGCTGACCGGAGGAACAAGATCGAAGCTATCCTTAAAATTCAATGTAAAAACATTCTGAATCCACAATATTTACCTACGTCGAGGATTTCTGTCGCGATGAAGTACTACCACTTTCAAAATGCCTGACTACAAATATTTACGGAATCCAGGCTTGACCGGAGGAACAAGATCGAAGCTATCCTTAAAAATTCAATGTAAAAAACATTGCGGAATGCACAATATTTACCTACGTCGAGGATTTCTACTGCGATGAAGTACTACCAATGTTCAAAATGCCTGACTGACAAATATTTTATGAATCCAGGCTGACCGGAGGAACAAGATCGAATCTATCCTTGGAAAATTCAATGTAAAAAACATTCCGTCATCCACAATATTCACCTACGTGGAGGATTTCGTCGCGATTAAGTACTACCAATGTTCAAAATGCGCTACTGACAAATATTTTATGAATCCAGGCTGACCGGAGGAACAAGATCGAAGCTATCCTTCAAAATTCAATGTAAAAAACATTCCGTCATCCACAATATTTACCTACGTCGAGGATTTCTGTCGCGATGAAGTACTACCAATGTTCAAAATGCCTGACTGACAAATATTTTATGAATCCAGGCTGACCGAGGAACAAGATCGAATCTATCCTTGAAAATTCAATGTAAAAAACATTCCGTCATCCACATACATTACCTACGTCGAGGATTTCGTCGCGGATGAAGAACTACCAATGTTCAAAATGCCTTACTGACAAATATTTTATGAATCCAGGCTGACCGGAGGAACAAGATCGAAGCTATCCTTAAAAATTCAATGTAAAAAAAACATTCCAGAATCCACAATACTTACCTTCGTCGAGGATTTCTGTCGCGATGTGGTACTACCAATGTTCAAAATGCCTGACTTACAAATATTTTATGAATCCAGGCTGACCGAGGAACAAGATCGAAGCTATCCTTAAAAATTCAATGTAAAAAAAACATTCCGGAATCCACAATATTTACCTACGTCGAGGATTTGTCGCGATGAAGTACTACCAATGTTCAAAAATGCCTGACTGACAAATATTTTATGAATCCAGGCTGACCGGAGGAACAAGATCGAAGCTATCCTAAAAATTCAATGTAAAAAAACATTCCGGAATCCACAATATTTACCTTCGTCGAGGATTTCTGTCGCGATGAAGTGCTACCAATGTTCAAAATGCCTGACTGACAAATATTTTATGAATCCAGGCTGACCGGAGGAACAAGATCGAAGCTATCCTTAAAAATTCAATGTAAAAAAACATTCCGGAATCCACAATATTTACCTACGTCGAGGATTTCTGTCGCGATGAAGTACTACCAATTTTCAAAATGCCTGACTTACAAATATTTTATGAATCCAGGCTGACCGGAGGAACAAGATCGAAGCTATCCTTAAAAATTCAATGTAAAAAAAACATTGCGGAATGCACAATATTTACCTACGTCGAGGATTTCTGTCGCGATGAAGTACTACCAATGTTCAAAATGCCTGACTGACAAATATTTTATGAATCCAGGCTGACCGGAGGAACAAGATCGAATCTATCCTTGAAAATTCAATGTAAAAAAAACATTCCGTCATCCACAATATTCACCTACGTGGAGGATTTCTGTCGCGATTAAGTACTACCAATGTTCAAAATGCGTTACTGACAAATATTTTATGAATCCAGGCTGACCGGAGGAACAAGATCGAAGCTATCCTTCAAAATTCAATGTAAAAAAAACATTCCGTCATCCACAATATTTACCTACGTCGAGGATTTCTGTCGCGATGAAGTACTACCAATGTTCAAAATGCCTGACTGACAAATATTTTATGAATCCAGGCTGACCGGAGGAACAAGATCGAATCTATCCTTGAAA
The DNA here is from genome assembly GCA_037127315.1 of Ascarosepion bandense. NCBI lineage: Eukaryota > Metazoa > Mollusca > Cephalopoda > Sepiida > Sepiidae > Ascarosepion > Ascarosepion bandense. The sequence continues at coordinate 606,215 of JBBBDQ010001300.1, forward strand.
ATTCAATGTAAAAAAAACATTCCGTCATCCACAATATTTACCTACGTCGAGGATTTCTGTCGCGATGAAGAACTACCAATGTTCAAAATGCCTTACTGACAAATATTTTATGAATCCAGGCTGACCGGAGGAACAAGATCGAAGCTATCCTTAAAAATTCAATGTAAAAAAAACATTCCAGAATCCACAATACTTACCTTCGTCGAGGATTTCTGTCGCGATGTGGTACTACCAATGTTCAAAATGCCTGACTTACAAATATTTTATGAATCCAGGCTGACCGGAGGAACAAGATCGAAGCTATCCTTAAAAATTCAATGTAAAAAAAAACATTCCGGAATCCACAATATTTACCTACGTCGAGGATTTCTGTCGCGATGAAGTACTACCAATGTTCAAAATGCCTGACTGACAAATATTTTATGAATCCAGGCTGACCGGAGGAACAAGATCGAATCTATCCTTAAAAATTCAATGTAAAAAAAACATTCCGGAATCCACAATATTTACCTACGTCGAGGATTTCTGTCGCGATGAAGTACTACCAATGTTCAAAATGCCTGACTGACAAATATTTTATGAATCCAGGCTGACCGGAGGAACAAGATCGAATCTATCCTTAAAAATTCAATGTAAAAAAAACATTCCGGAATGCACAATATTTACCTAAGTCGAGGATTTCTGTCGCGATGAATTACTACCAATGTTCAAAATGCCTGACTGACAAATATTTTATGAATCCAGGCTGACCGGAGGAACAAGATCGAAGCTATCCTTAAAAATTCAATGTCAAAAAAACATTCCGGAATGCACAATATTTACCTACGTCGAGGATTTCTGTCGCGATGAAGTACTACCAATGTTCAAAATGCCTGACTGACAAATATTTTATGAATCCAGGCTGACCGGAGGAACAAGATCGAATCTATCCTTGAAAATTCAATGTAAAAAAAACATTCCGGAATCCACAATATTTACCTACGTCGAGGATTTCTGTCGCGATGAAGTACAACCAATGTTCAAAATGCCTGACTGACAAATATTTTCTGAATCCAGGCTGACCGGAGGAACAAGATCGAATCTATCCTTGAAAATTCAATGTAAAAAAAACATTCCGGAATGCACAATATTTACCTACGTCGAAGATTTCTGTCGCGATGAAGTACTACCAATGTTCAAAATGCCTGACTTACAAATATTTTATGAATCCAGGCTGACCGGAGGAACAAGATCGAAGCTATCCTAAAAAATTCAATGTAAAAAAACATTCCGGAATCCACAATATTTACCTTCGTCGAGGATTTCTGTCGCGATGAAGTGCTACCAATATTCAAAATGCCTGACTGACAAATATTTTATGAATCCAGGCTGACCGGAGGAACAAGATCGAAGCTATCCTTAAAAATTCAATGTAAAAAAAACATTCCGGAATCCACAATATTTACCTTCGTCGAGGATTTCTGTCGCGATGAAGTGCTAGCAATGTTCAAAATGCCTGACTGACAAATATTTTATGAATCCAGGCTGACCGGAGGAACAAGATCGAAGCTATCCTTAAAAATTCAATGTAAAAAAACATTCCGGAATCCACAATATTTACCTACGTCGAGGATTTCTGTCGCGATGAAGTACTACCAATGTTCAAAATGCCTGACTGACAAATATTTTATGAATCCAGGCTGACCGGAGGAACAAGATCGAATCTATCCTTGAAAATTCAATGTAAAAAAAACATTCCGTCATCCACAATATTTACCTACGTCGAGGATTTCTGTCGCGATGAAGTACTACCAATGTTCAAAATGCCTGACTGACAAATATTTTATGAATCCAGGCTGACCGGAGGAACAAGATCGAAGCTATCCTTAAAAATTCAATGTAAAAAAAACATTCCAGAATCCACAATATTTACCTTCGTCGAGGATTTCTGTCGCGATGAGGTACTACCAATGTTCAAAATGCCTGACTTACAAATATTTTATGAATCCAGGCTGACCGGAGGAACAAGATCGAAGCTATCCTTAAAAATTCAATGTAAAAAAAAACAATTCCGGAATCCACAATATTTACCTACGTCGAGGATTTCTGTCGCGATGAAGTACTACCAATGTTCAAAATGCCTGACTGACAAATATTTTATGAATCAAGGCTGACCGGAGGAACAAGATCGAATCTATCCTTAAAAATTCAATGTAAAAAAAACATTCCGGAATCCTCAATATTTACCTACGTCGAGGATTTCTGTCGCGATGAAGTACTACCAATGTTCAAAATGCCTGACTGACAAATATTTTCTGAATCCAGGCTGACCGGAGGAACAAGATCGAATCTATCCTTAAAAATTCAATGTAAAAAAAACATTCCGGAATCCACAATATTTACCCACGTCGAGGATTTCTGTCGCGATGAAGTACTACCAATGTTCAAAATGCCTGACTGACAAATATTTTATGAATCCAGGCTGACCGGAGGAACAAGATCGAAGCTATCCTTAAAAATTCAATGTAAAAAAAAACATTCCGGAATCCACAATATTTACCTACGTCGAGGATTTCTGTCGCGATGAAGTACTACCAATGTTCAAAATGCCTGACTGACAAATATTTTATGAATCCAGGCTGACCGGAGGAACAAGATCGAAGCTATCCTTAAAAATTCAATGTCAAAAAAACATTCCGGAATGCACAATATTTACCTACGTCGAGGATTTCTGTCGCGATGAAGTACTACCAATGTTCAAAATGCCTGACTGACAAATATTTTATGAATCCAGGCTGACCGGAGGAACAAGATCGAATCTATCCTTGAAAATTCAATGTAAAAAAAACATTCCGGAATCCACAATATTTACCTACGTCGAGGATTTCTGTCGCGATGAAGTACTACCAATGTTCAAAATGCCTGACTGACAAATATTTTATGAATCCAGGCTGACCGGAGGAACAAGATCGAATCTATCCTTGAAAATTCAATGTAAAAAAAACATTCCGGAATCCACAATATTTACCTACGTCGAGGATTTCTGTCGCGATGAAGTACTACCAATGTTCAAAATGCCTGAATTACAAATATTTTATGAATCCAGGCTGACCGGAGGAACAAGATCGAAGCTAGCTATCCTTAAAAATTCAATGTAAAAAAACATTCCGGAATCCACAATATTTACCTTCGTCGAGGATTACTGTCGCGATGAAGTGCTACCAATATTCAAAATGCCTGACTGACAAATATTTTATGAATCCAGGCTGACCGGATGAACAAGATCGAAGCTATCCTTAAAAATTCAATGTAAAAAAACATTCCGGAATCCACAATATTTACCTTCGTCGAGGATTTCTGTCGCGATGAGGTACTACCAATGTTCAAAATGCCTGACTTACAAATATTTTATGAATCCAGGCTGACCGGAGGAACAAGATCGAATCTATCCTTGAAAATTCAATGCAAAAAAAACATTCCGTCATCCACAATATTTACCTACGTCGAGGATTTCTGTCGCGATGAAGTACTACCAATGTTCAAAATGCCTGACTGACAAATATTTTATGAATCCAGGCTGACCGGAGGAACAAGATCGAAGCTATCCTTAAAAATTCAATGTAAAAAAAACATTCCAGAATCCACAATATTTACCTTCGTCGAGGATTTCTGTCGCGATGAGGTACTACCAATGTTCAAAATGCCTGACTGACAAATATTTTATGAATCCAGGCTGACCGGAGGAACAAGATCGAACCTATCCTTAAAAATTCAATGTAAAAAAAAACATTCCGGAATCCACAATATTTACCTACGTCGAGGATTTCTGTCGCGATGAAGTACTACCAATGTTCAAAATGCCTGACTGACAAATATTTTATGAATCCAGGCTGACCGGAGGAACAAGATCGAATCTATCCTTAAAAATTCAATGTAAAAAAAACATTCCGGAATCCTCAATATTTACCTACGTCGAGGATTTCTGTCGCGATGAAGTACTACCAATGTTCAAAATGCCTGACTGACAAATATTTTCTGAATCCAGGTTGACCGGAGGAACAAGATCGAATCTATCCTTAAAAATTCAATGTAAAAAAAAACATTCCGTAATCCTCAATATTTACCTACGTCGAGGATTTCTGTCGCGATGAAGTACTACCAATGTTCAAAATGCCTGACTGACAAATATTTTATGAATCCAGGCTGACCGGAGGAACAAGATCGAATCTATCCTTGAAAATTCAATGTAAAAAAAACATTCCGGAATCCTCAATATTTACCTACGTCGAGGATTTCTGTCGCGATGAAGTACTACCAATGTTCAAAATGCCTGACTGACAAATATTTTATGAATCCAGGCTGACCGGAGGAACAAGATCGAATCTATCCTTGAAAATTCAATGTAAAAAAAACATTCCGGAATCCACAATATTTACCTACGTCGAGGATTTCTGTCGCGATGAAGTGCTACCAATGTTCAAAATGCCTGACTGACAAATATTTTATGAATCCAGGCTGACCGGAGGAACAAGATCGAATCTATCCTTAAAAATTCAATGTAAAAAAAACATTCCGGAATCCACAATATTTACCCACGTCGAGGATTTCTGTCGCGATGAAGTACTACCAATGTTCAAAATGCCTGACTGACAAATATTTTATGAATCCAGGCTGACCGGAGGAACAAGATCGAAGCTATCCTTAAAAATTCAATGTAAAAAAAAACATTCCGGAATCCACAATATTTACCTACGTCGAGGATTTCTGTCGCGATGAAGTACTACCAATGTTCAAAATGCCTGACTGACAAATATTTTATGAATCCAGGCTGACCGGAGGAACAAGATCGAAGCTATCCTTAAAAATTCAATGTCAAAAAAACATTCCGGAATGCACAATATTTACCTACGTCGAGGATTTCTGTCGCGATGAAGTACTACCAATGTTCAAAATGCCTGACTGACAAATATTTTATGAATCCAGGCTGACCGGAGGAACAAGATCGAATCTATCCTTGAAAATTCAATGTAAAAAAAACATTCCGGAATCCACAATATTTACCTACGTCGAGGATTTCTGTCGCGATGAAGTACTACCAATGTTCAAAATGCCTGACTGACAAATATTTTATGAATCCAGGCTGACCGGAGGAACAAGATCGAATCTATCCTTGAAAATTCAATGTAAAAAAAACATTCCGGAATCCACAATATTTACCTACGTCGAGGATTTCTGTCGCGATGAAGTACTACCAATGTTCAAAATGCCTGACTTACAAATATTTTATGAATCCAGGCTGACCGGAGGAACAACATCGAAGCTAGCTATCCTTAAAAATTCAATGTAAAAAAACATTCCGGAATCCACAATATTTACCTTCGTCGAGGATTACTGTCGCGATGAAGTGCTACCAATATTCAAAATGCCTGACTGACAAATATTTTATGAATCCAGGCTGACCGGATGAACAAGATCGAAGCTATCCTTAAAAATTCAATGTAAAAAAACATTCCGGAATCCACAATATTTACCTTCGTCGAGGATTTCTGTCGCGATGAGGTACTACCAATGTTCAAAATGCCTGACTTACAAATATTTTATGAATCCAGGCTGACCGGAGGAACAAGATCGAATCTATCCTTGAAAATTCAATGCAAAAAAAACATTCCGTCATCCACAATATTTACCTACGTCGAGGATTTCTGTCGCGATGAAGTACTACCAATGTTCAAAATGCCTGACTGACAAATATTTTATGAATCCAGGCTGACCGGAGGAACAAGATCGAAGCTATCCTTAAAAATTCAATGTAAAAAAACATTCCAGAATCCACAATATTTACCTTCGTCGAGGATTTCTGTCGCGATGAGGTACTACCAATGTTCAAAATGCCTGACTGACAAATATTTTATGAATCCAGGCTGACCGGAGGAACAAGATCGAACCTATCCTTAAAAATTCAATGTAAAAAAAAACATTCCGGAATCCACAATATTTACCTACGTCGAGGATTTCTGTCGCGATGAAGTACTACCAATGTTCAAAATGCCTGACTGACAAATATTTTATGAATCCAGGCTGACCGGAGGAACAAGATCGAATCTATCCTTAAAAATTCAATGTAAAAAAAACATTCCGGAATCCTCAATATTTACCTACGTCGAGGATTTCTGTCGCGATGAAGTACTACCAATGTTCAAAATGCCTGACTGACAAATATTTTCTGAATCCAGGTTGACCGGAGGAACAAGATCGAATCTATCCTTAAAAATTCAATGTAAAAAAAAACATTCCGTAATCCTCAATATTTACCTACGTCGAGGATTTCTGTCGCGATGAAGTACTACCAATGTTCAAAATGCCTGACTGACAAATATTTTATGAATCCAGGCTGACCGGAGGAACAAGATCGAATCTATCCTTGAAAATTCAATGTAAAAAAAACATTCCGGAATCCTCAATATTTACCTACGTCGAGGATTTCTGTCGCGATGAAGTACTACCAATGTTCAAAATGCCTGACTGACAAATATTTTATGAATCCAGGCTGACCGGAGGAACAAGATCGAATCTATCCTTGAAAATTCAATGTAAAAAAAACATTCCGGAATCCACAATATTTACCTACGTCGAGGATTTCTGTCGCGATGAAGTGCTACCAATGTTCAAAATGCCTGACTGACAAATATTTTATGAATCCAGGCTGACCGGAGGAACAAGATCGAATCTATCCTTGAAAATTCAATGTAAAAAAAACATTCCGGAATCCACAATATTTACCTACGTCGAGGATTTCTGTCGCGATGAAGTACTACCAATGTTCAAAATGCCTGACTGACAAATATTTTCTGAATCCAGGCTGACCGGAGGAACAAGATCGAATCTATCCTTGAAAATTCAATGTAAAAAAAACATTCCGGAATCCACAATATTTACCTACGTCGAGGATTTCTGTCGCGATGAAGTACTACCAATGTTCAAAATGCCTGACTTACAAATATTTTATGAATCCAGGCTGACCGGAGGAACAAGATCGAAGCTATCCTTAAAAATTCAATGTGAAAAAAACATTCCGGAATGCACAATATTTACCTACGTCGAAGATTTCTGTCGCGATGAAGTACTACCAATGTTCAAAATGCCTGACTGACAAATATTTTATGAATCCAGGCTGACCGGAGGAACAAGATCGAAGCTATCCTTAAAAATTCAATGTAAAAAAAACATTCCAGAATCCACAATATTTACCTTCGTCGAGGATTTCTGTCGCGATGAGGTACTACCTATGTTCAAAATGCCTGACTTACAAATATTTTATGAATCCAGGCTGACCGGAGGAACAAGATCGAAGCTATCCTTAAAAATTCAATGTAAAAAAAAACAATTCCGGAATCCACAAAATTTACCTACGTCGAGGATTTCTGTCGCGATGAAGTACTACCAATGTTCAAAATGCCTGACTGACAAATATTTTATGAATCCAGGCTGACCGGAGGAACAAGATCGAATCTATCCTTAAAAATTCAATGTAAAAAAAACATTCCGGAATCCTCAATATTTACCTACGTCGAGGATTTCTGTCGCGATGAAGTACTACCAATGTTCAAAATGCCTGACTGACAAATATTTTCTGAATCCAGGCTGACCGGAGGAACAAGATCGAATCTATCCTTAAAAATTCAATGTAAAAAAAACATTCCGGAATCCACAATATTTACCCACGTCGAGGATTTCTGTCGCGATGAAGTACCACCAATGTTCAAAATGCCTGACTGACAAATATTTTATGAATCCAGGCTGACCGGAGGAACAAGATCGAAGCTATCCTTAAAAATTCAATGTCAAAAAAACATTCCGGAATGCACAATATTTACCTACGTCGAGGATTTCTGTCGCGATGAAGTACTACCAATGTTCAAAATGCCTGACTGACACATATTTTATGAATCCAGGCTGACCGGAGGAACAAGATCGAATCTATCCTTGAAAATTCAATGTAAAAAAAACATTCCGGAATCCACAATATTTACCTACGTCGAGGATTTCTGTCGCGATGAAGTACTACCAATGTTCAAAATGCCTGACTGACAAATATTTTATGAATCCAGGCTGACCGGAGGAACAAGATCGAATCTATCCTTGAAAATTCAATGTAAAAAAAACATTCCGGAATCCACAATATTTACCTACGTCGAGGATTTCTGTCGCGATGAAGTACTACCAATGTTCAAAATGCCTGACTGACAAATATTTTATGAATCCAGGCTGACCGGAGGAACAAGATCGAATCTATCCTTGAAAATTCAATGTAAAAAAAACATTCCGGAATCCACAATATTTACCTACGTCGAGGATTTCTGTCGCGATGAAGTACTACCAATGTTCAAAATGCCTGACTTACAAATATTTTATGAATCCAGGCTGACCGGAGGAACAACATCGAAGCTAGCTATCCTTAAAAATTCAATGTAAAAAAACATTCCGGAATCCACAATATTTACCTTCGTCGAGGATTACTGTCGCGATGAAGTGCTACCAATATTCAAAATGCCTGACTGACAAATATTTTATGAATCCAGGCTGACCGGATGAACAAGATCGAAGCTATCCTTAAAAATTCAATGTAAAAAAACATTCCGGAATCCACAATATTTACCTTCGTCGAGGATTTCTGTCGCGATGAGGTACTACCAATGTTCAAAATGCCTGACTTACAAATATTTTATGAATCCAGGCTGACCGGAGGAACAAGATCGAATCTATCCTTGAAAATTCAATGCAAAAAAAACATTCCAGAATCCACAATATTTACCTTCGTCGAGGATTTCTGTCGCGATGAAGTGCTACCAATGTTCAAAATGCCTGACTGACAAATATTTTATGAATCCAGGCTGACCGGAGGAACAAGATCGAATCTATCCTTGAAAATTCAATGTAAAAAAAACATTCCGGAATCCACAATATTTACCTACGTCGAGGATTTCTGTCGCGATGAAGTACTACCAATGTTCAAAATGCCTGACTGACAAATATTTTCTGAATCCAGGCTGACCGGAGGAACAAGATCGAATCTATCCTTGAAAATTCAATGTAAAAAAAACATTCCGGAATCCACAATATTTACCTACGTCGAGGATTTCTGTCGCGATGAAGTACTACCAATGTTCAAAATGCCTGACTTACAAATATTTTATGAATCCAGGCTGACCGGAGGAACAAGATCGAAGCTATCCTTAAAAATTCAATGTGAAAAAAACATTCCGGAATGCACAATATTTACCTACGTCGAAGATTTCTGTCGCGATGAAGTACTACCAATGTTCAAAATGCCTGACTGACAAATATTTTATGAATCCAGGCTGACCGGAGGAACAAGATCGAAGCTATCCTTAAAAATTCAATGTAAAAAAAACATTCCAGAATCCACAATATTTACCTTCGTCGAGGATTTCTGTCGCGATGAGGTACTACCAATGTTCAAAATGCCTGACTTACAAATATTTTATGAATCCAGGCTGACCGGAGGAACAAGATCGAAGCTATCCTTAAAAATTCAATGTAAAAAAAAACAATTCCGGAATCCACAAAATTTACCTACGTCGAGGATTTCTGTCGCGATGAAGTACTACCAATGTTCAAAATGCCTGACTGACAAATATTTTATGAATCCAGGCTGACCGGAGGAACAAGATCGAATCTATCCTTAAAAATTCAATGTAAAAAAAACATTCCGGAATCCTCAATATTTACCTACGTCGAGGATTTCTGTCGCGATGAAGTACTACCAATGTTCAAAATGCCTGACTGACAAATATTTTCTGAATCCAGGCTGACCGGAGGAACAAGATCGAATCTATCCTTAAAAATTCAATGTAAAAAAAACATTCCGGAATCCACAATATTTACCCACGTCGAGGATTTCTGTCGCGATGAAGTACCACCAATGTTCAAAATGCCTGACTGACAAATATTTTATGAATCCAGGCTGACCGGAGGAACAAGATCGAAGCTATCCTTAAAAATTCAATGTCAAAAAAACATTCCGGAATGCACAATATTTACCTACGTCGAGGATTTCTGTCGCGATGAAGTACTACCAATGTTCAAAATGCCTGACTGACACATATTTTATGAATCCAGGCTGACCGGAGGAACAAGATCGAATCTATCCTTGAAAATTCAATGTAAAAAAAACATTCCGGAATCCACAATATTTACCTACGTCGAGGATTTCTGTCGCGATGAAGTACTACCAATGTTCAAAATGCCTGACTGACAAATATTTTATGAATCCAGGCTGACCGGAGGAACAAGATCGAATCTATCCTTGAAAATTCAATGTAAAAAAAACATTCCGGAATCCACAATATTTACCTACGTCGAGGATTTCTGTCGCGATGAAGTACTACCAATGTTCAAAATGCCTGACTGACAAATATTTTATGAATCCAGGCTGACCGGAGGAACAAGATCGAATCTATCCTTGAAAATTCAATGTAAAAAAAACATTCCGGAATCCACAATATTTACCTACGTCGAGGATTTCTGTCGCGATGAAGTACTACCAATGTTCAAAATGCCTGACTTACAAATATTTTATGAATCCAGGCTGACCGGAGGAACAACATCGAAGCTAGCTATCCTTAAAAATTCAATGTAAAAAAACATTCCGGAATCCACAATATTTACCTTCGTCGAGGATTACTGTCGCGATGAAGTGCTACCAATATTCAAAATGCCTGACTGACAAATATTTTATGAATCCAGGCTGACCGGATGAACAAGATCGAAGCTATCCTTAAAAATTCAATGTAAAAAAACATTCCGGAATCCACAATATTTACCTTCGTCGAGGATTTCTGTCGCGATGAGGTACTACCAATGTTCAAAATGCCTGACTTACAAATATTTTATGAATCCAGGCTGACCGGAGGAACAAGATCGAATCTATCCTTGAAAATTCAATGCAAAAAAAACATTCCGTCATCCACAATATTTACCTACGTCGAGGATTTCTGTCGCGATGAAGTACTACCAATGTTCAAAATGCCTGACTGACAAATATTTTATGAATCCAGGCTGACCGGAGGAACAAGATCGAAGCTATCCTTAAAAATTCAATGTAAAAAAAACATTCCAGAATCCACAATATTTACCTTCGTCGAGGATTTCTGTCGCGATGAGGTACTACCAATGTTCAAAATGCCTGACTGACAAATATTTTATGAATCCAGGCTGACCGGAGGAACAAGATCGAACCTATCCTTAAAAATTCAATGTAAAAAAAAACATTCCGGAATCCACAATATTTACCTACGTCGAGGATTTCTGTCGCGATGAAGTACTACCAATGTTCAAAATGCCTGACTGACAAATATTTTATGAATCCAGGCTGACCGGAGGAACAAGATCGAATCTATCCTTAAAAATTCAATGTAAAAAAAACATTCCGGAATCCTCAATATTTACCTACGTCGAGGATTTCTGTCGCGATGAAGTACTACCAATGTTCAAAATGCCTGACTGACAAATATTTTCTGAATCCAGGTTGACCGGAGGAACAAGATCGAATCTATCCTTAAAAATTCAATGTAAAAAAAAACATTCCGTAATCCTCAATATTTACCTACGTCGAGGATTTCTGTCGCGATGAAGTACTACCAATGTTCAAAATGCCTGACTGAGAAATATTTTATGAATCCAGGCTGACCGGAGGAACAAGATCGAAGCTATCCTTAAAAATTCAATGTCAAAAAACATTCCGGAATGCACAATATTTATCTACGTCGAGGATTTCTGTCGCGATGAAGTACTACCAATGTTCAAAATGCCTGACTGACAAATATTTTATGAATCCAGGCTGACCGGAGGAACAAGATCGAATCTATCCTTGAAAATTCAATGTAAAAAAAACCTTCCGGAATCCTCAATATTTACCTACGTCGAGGATTTCTGTCGCGATGAAGTACTACCAATGTTCAAAATGCCTGACTGACAAATATTTTATGAATCCAGGCTGACCGGAGGAACAAGATCGAATCTATCCTTGAAAATTCAATGTAAAAAAAACATTCCGGAATCCACAATATTTACCTACGTCGAGGATTTCTGTCGCGATGAAGTGCTACCAATGTTCAAAATGCCTGACTGACAAATATTTTATGAATCCAGGCTGACCGGAGGAACAAGATCGAATCTATCCTTGAAAATTCAATGTAAAAAAAACATTCCGGAATCCACAATATTTACCTACGTCGAGGATTTCTGTCGCGATGAAGTACTACCAATGTTCAAAATGCCTGACTGACAAATATTTTCTGAATCCAGGCTGACCGGAGGAACAAGATCGAATCTATCCTTGAAAATTCAATGTAATAAAAACATTCCGGAATCCACAATATTTACCTACGTCGAGGATTTCTGTCGCGATGAAGTACTACCAATGTTCAAAATGCCTGACTTACAAATATTTTATGAATCCAGGCTGACCGGAGGAACAAGATCGAAGCTATCCTTAAAAATTCAATGTGAAAAAAACATTCCGGAATGCACAATATTTACCTACGTCGAAGATTTCTGTCGCGATGAAGTACTACCAATGTTCAAAATGCCTGACTGACAAATATTTTATGAATCCAGGCTGACCGGAGGAACAAGATCGAAGCTATCCTTAAAAATTCAATGTAAAAAAACATTCCGGAATCCACAATATTTACCTTCGTCGAGGATTTCTGTCGCGATGAAGTGCTACCAATATTCAAAATGCCTGACTGACAAATATTTTATGAATCCCGCTGACCGGAGGAACAAGATCGAAGCTATCCTTAAAAATTCAATGTAAAAAAACATTCCGGAATCCACAATATTTACCTTCGTCGAGGATTTCTGTCGCGATGAAGTGCTACCAATATTCAAAATGCCTGACTTACAAATATTTTATGTATCCAGGCTGACCGGAGGAACAAGATCGAAGCTATCCTTAAAAATTCAATGTAAAAAAACATTCCGGAATCCACAATATTTACCTTCGTCGAGGATTTCTGTCGCGATGAAGTACTACCAATGTTCAAAATGCCTGACTGACAAATATTTTATGAATCCAGGCTGACCGGAGGAACAAGATCGAAGCTATCCTTAAAAATTCAATGTAAAAAAAACATTCCGGAATCCACAATATTTACCTACGTCGAGGATTTCTGTCGCGATGAAGTACTACCAATGTTCAAAATGCCTGACTGACAAATATTTTATGAATCCAGGCTGACCGGAGGAACAAGATCGAAGCTATCCTTAAAAAATTCAATGTAAAAAAACATTCCGGAATCCACAATATTTACCTTCGTCGAGGATTTCTGTCGCGATGAAGTGCTACCAATATTCAAAATGCCTGACTTACAAATATTTTATGAATCCAGGCTGACCGGAGGAACAAGATCGAAGCTATCCTTAAAAATTCAATGTAAAAAAACATTCCGGAATCCACAATATTTACCTTCGTCGAGGATTTCTGTCGCGATGAAGTGCTACCAATATTCAAAATACCTGACTTACAAATATTTTATGAATCCAGGCTGACCGGAGGAACAAGATCGAAGCTATCCTTAAAAATTCAATGTAAAAAAAACATTCCGGAATCCACAATATTTACCTTCGTCGAGGATTTCTGTCGCGATGAAGTGCTAGCAATGTTCAAAATGCCTGACTGACAAATATTTTATGAATCCAGGCTGACCGGAGGAACAAGATCGAAGCTATCCTTAAAAATTCAATGTAAAAAAACATTCCGGAATCCACAATATTTACCTACGTCGAGGATTTCTGTCGCGATGAAGTACTACCAATGTTCAAAATGCCTGACTGACAAATATTTTATGAATCCAGGCTGACCGGAGGAACAAGATCGAATCTATCCTTGAAAATTCAATGTAAAAAAAACATTCCGTCATCCACAATATTTACCTACGTCGAGGATTTCTGTCGCGATGAAGTACTACCAATGTTCAAAATGCCTGACAGACAAATATTTTATGAATCCAGGCTGACCGGAGGAACAAGATCGAAGCTATCCTTAAAAATTCAATGTAAAAAAAACATTCCAGAATCCACAATATTTACCTTCGTCGAGGATATCTGTCGCGATGAGGTACTACCAATGTTCAAAATGCCTGACTTACAAATATTTTATGAATCCAGGCTGACCGGAGGAACAAGATCGAAGCTATCCTTAAAAATTCAATGTAAAAAAAAACAATTCCGGAATCCACAATATTTACCTACGACGAGGATTTCTGTCGCGATGAAGTACTACCAATGTTCAAAATGCCTGACTGACAAATATTTTATGAATCCAGGCTGACCGGAGGAACAAGATCGAATCTATCCTTAAAAATTCAATGTAAAAAAAACATTCCGGAATCCTCAATATTTACCTACGTCGAGGATTTCTGTCGCGATGAAGTACTACCAATGTTCAAAATGCCTGACTGACAAATATTTTATGAATCCAGGCTGACCGGAGGAACAAGATCGAATCTATCCTTAAAAATTCAATGTAAAAAAAACATTCCTGAATCCTCAATATTTACCTACGTCGAGGATTTCTGTCGCGATGAAGTACTACCAATGTTCAAAATGCCTGACTGACAAATATTTTATGAATCCAGGCTGACCGGAGGAACAAGATCGAAGCTATCCTTAAAAATTCAATGTAAAAAAAACATTCCGGAATGCACAATATTTACCTACGTCGAGGATTTCTGTCGCGATGAAGTACTACCAATGTTCAAAATGCCTGACTGACAAATATTTTATGAATCCAGGCTGACCGGAGGAACAAGATCGAAGCTATCCTTAAAAATTCAATGTAAAAAAACATTCCGGAATCCACAATATTTACCTTCGTCGAGGATTTCTGTCTCGATGAAGTGCTACCAGTATTCAAAATGCCTGACTTACAAATATTTTATGAATCCAGGCTGACCGGAGGAACAAGATCGAAGCTATCCTTAAAAATTCAATGTAAAAAAAACATTCCGGAATCCACAATATTTACCTTCGTCGAGGATTTCTGTCGCGATGAAGTGCTAGCAATGTTCAAAATGCCTGACTGACAAATATTTTATGAATCCAGGCTGACCGGAGGAACAAGATCGAAGCTATCCTTGAAAATTCAATGTAAAAAAAACATTCCGGAATCCACAATATTTACCTACGTCGAGGATTTCTGTCGCGATGAAGTACTACCAATGTTCAAAATGCCTGACTTACAAATATTTTATGAATCCAGGCTGACCGGAGGAACAAGATCGAAGCTATCCTTAAAAATTCAATGTAAAAAAACATTCCGGAATCCACAATATTTGCCTTCGTCGAGGATTTCTGTCGCGATGAAGTACTACCAATGTTCAAAATGCCTGACTGACAAATATTTTATGAATCCAGGCTGACCGGAGGAACAAGATCGAATCTATCCTTGAAAATTCAATGTAAAAAAAACATTCCGTCATCCACAATATTTACCTACGTCGAGGATTTCTTTCGCGATGAAGTACTACCAATGTTCAAAATGCCTGACTGACAAATATTTTATGAATCCAGGCTGACCGGAGGAACAAGATCGAAGCTATCCTTAAAAATTCAATGTAAAAAAAACATTCCAGAATCCACAATATTTACCTTCGTCGAGGATATCTGTCGCGATGAGGTACTACCAATGTTCAAAATGCCTGACTTACAAATATTTTATGAATCCAGGCTGACCGGAGGAACAAGATCGAAGCTATCCTTAAAAATTCAATGTAAAAAAAACATTCCGGAATGCACAATATTTACCTACGTCGAGGATTTCTGTCGCGATGAAGTACTACCAATGTTCAAAATGCCTGACTGACAAATATTTTATGAATCCAGGCTGACCGGAGGAACAAGATCGAAGCTATCCTTAAAAATTCAATGTAAAAAAACATTCCGGAATCCACAATATTTACCTTCGTCGAGGATTTCTGTTGAGATGAAATGCTACCAATATTCAAAATGCCTGACTGACAAATATTTTATGAATCCAGGCTGACCGGAGGAACAAGATCGAAGCTATCCTTAAAAATTCAATGTAAAAAAACATTCCGGAATCCACAATATTTACCTTCGTCGAGGATTTCTGTCGCGATGAAGTGCTACCAATATTCAAAATGCCTGACTTACAAATATTTTATGTATCCAGGCTGACCGGAGGAACAAGATCGAAGCTATCCTTAAAAATTCAATGTAAAAAAACATTCCGGAATCCACAATATTTACCTTCGTCGAGGATTTCTGTCGCGATGAAGTACTACCAATGTTCAAAATGCCTGACTGACAAATATTTTATGAATCCAGGCTGACCGGAGGAACAAGATCGAAGCTATCCTTAAAAATTCAATGTAAAAAAAACATTCCGGAATCCACAATATTTACCTACGTCGAGGATTTCTGTCGCGATGAAGTACTACCAATGTTCAAAATGCCTGACTGACAAATATTTTATGAATCCAGGCTGACCGGAGGAACAAGATCGAATCTATCCTTGAAAATTCAATGTAAAAAAAACATTCCGGAATCCACAATATTTACCTACGTCGAGGATTTCTGTCGCGATGAAGTACTACCAATGTTCAAAATGCCTGACTGACAAATATTTTATGAATCCAGGCTGACCGGAGGAACAAGATCCAAGCTATCCTTAAAAATTCAATGTAAAAAAAAACATTCCGGATTCCACAATATTTACCTACGTCGAGGATTTCTGTCGAGATGAAGTACTACCAATGTTCAAAATGCCTAACTGACAAATATTTTATGAATCCAGGCTGACCGGAGGAACAACATCGAATCTTTCCTTAAAAATTCAATGTAAAAAAAACATTCCGGAATCCTCAATATTTACCTACGTCGAGGATTTCTGTCGCGATGAAGTACTACCAATGTTCAAAATGCCTGACTGACAAATATTTTATGAATCCAGGCTGACCGGAGGAACAAGATCGAAGCTATCCTTAAAAATTCAATGTAAAAAAAACATTCCGGAATCCACAATATTTACCTACGTCGAGGATTTCTGTCGCGATGAAGTACTACCAATGTTCAAAATGCCTGACTGACAAATATTTTATGAATCCAGGCTGACCGGAGGAACAAGATCGAAGCTATCCTTAAAAATTCAATGTAAAAAAACATTCCGGAATCCACAATATTTACCTTCGTCGAGGATTTCTGTCGCGATGAAGTGCTACCAATATTCAAAATGCCTGACTTACAAATATTTTATGTATCCAGGCTGACCGGAGGAACAAGATCGAAGCTCTCCTTAAAAATTCAATGTAAAAAAACATTCCGGAATCCACAATATTTACCTTCGTCGAGGATTTCTGTCGCGATGAAGTGCTACCAATATTCAAAATGCCTGACTTACAAATATTTTATGAATCCAGGCTGACCGGAGGAACAAGATCGAAGCTATCCTTAAAAATTCAATGTAAAAAAAACATTCCGGAATGCACAATATATACCTACGTCGAGGATTTCTGTCGCGATGAAGTACTACCAATGTTCAAAATGCCTGACTGACAAATATTTTATGAATCCAGGCTGACCAGAGGAACAAGATCGAAGAACTATCCTTAAAAATTCAATGTAAAAAAAACATTCCGGAATGCACAATATTTACCTACGTCGAGGATTTCTGTCGCGATGAAGTACTACCAATGTTCAAAATGCCTGACTGACAAATATTTTATGAATCCAGGCTGACCGGAGGAACAAGATCGAAGCTATCCTTAAAAATTCAATGTAAAAAAACATTCCGGAATCCACAATATTTACCTACGTCGAGGATTTCTGTCGCGATGAAGTACTACCAATGTTCAAAATGCCTGACTGACAAATATTTCATGAATCCAGGCTGGACCGGAGGAACAAGATCGAATCTATCCTGAATTACCGTAAAAACATTCCGGAATCCACAATATTTACCTACGTCGAGGATTTCGTCGCGATGAAGTACTACTAATGTTCAAAAATGCCTGACTTACAAATATTTTATGAATCCAGGCTGACCGGAGGAACAAGATCGAAGCTATCCTTAAAAATTCAATGCGTAAAAAAACATTCCGGAATGCACAATATTCACCTACGTCGAGGATTTCTGTCGCGATGAAGTACTACTTCAATGTTCAAAATGCCTGACTGACAAATATTTTATGAATCCAGGCTGACCGGAGGAACACAAAAGATCGAAGCTATCCTTAAAAAATCTAACAAAAAACAATTCCGGAATCCACAATATTTACCTACGTTGAGGATTTCTGTCGCGATGAAGTGCTACCAATATTCAAAATGCTCGACTGACAAATATTTTATGAATCCAGGCTGACCGGAGGAACAAGATCGAAGCCATCCTTAAAATTCAATGTAAAAAAACATTCCGAATCCACAATATTTACCTTCGTCGAGGATTTCTGTCGCGATGAAGTGCTACCAATATTCAAAATGCCTGACTACAAATATTTTATGAATCCAGGCTGACCGAGGAACAAGATCGAAGTTATCCTTAAAATTCAATGTAAAAAAACATTCCGGAATCCACAATATTTACCTTCGTCGAGGATTTCGTCGCGATGAAGTACTACCACGTTCAAATGCCTGACTGACAAATATTTTTTTATGAATCCAGGCTGACCGGAGGAACAAGACTGAAGCTATCCTTTAAAAATTCAATGTAAAAACATTCCGGAATCCACAATATTTACCTTTCACGAGGATTTCTGTCGCGATGAAGTGCTACCAATATTCAAAATGCCTGACTTACAAATATTTTATGAATCTAGGTTGACCGGAGGAACAAGATCGAAGTTCTCCTTAAAAATTCAATGTAAAAAAACATTCCGGAATCCACAATATTTACCTTCGTCGAGGATTTCTGTCGCGATGAAGTGCTACCAATATTCAAAATGCCTGACTTACAAATATTTTATGAATCCAGGTCAATCGAGGAACAAGATCGAAGCTATCCTTAAAAATTCAATGTAAAAACATTCCGGAATGCAATAACATATCTACGTCGAGGATTTCGTCGCGATGAAGTACTACCAATGTTCAAAATGCCTGACTGACAACATTTTTATGAATCCAGGCTGGACCGGAGGGAACAAGATCGAAGCTATCCTTAAAATTCAATGTAAAAAAAAACATTCCGAATGCACAATATTTACCTACGTCGAGGATTTCTGTCGCGATGAAGTACTACCAACAATCAAATGTTCGACTGACAAATATTTTATGAATCCAGGCTGACCGGAGGAACAAGATCGAAGCTTATCCTGAAAATTCAAAAAAACATTCGAAAATCCACAATATTTGCTCTGCGCGTCGAGTGATTTCTGTCGCGATGAAGTACTACCAATGTTCAAAATGCCTGACTGACAAATATTTTATGAATCCAGGCTGGACTGATATACCAAGATCGAATCTATCCTTGAAAATTCAATGTAAAAAAAAACATTCCGGAATCCACAATATTTACCTACGTCGAGGATTTCGTTCTTGATGAAGTACTACCAATGTTCAAAATGCTCGACTTACAAATATTTTATGTAATCCAGGTTGACCGGAGGAACAAGATCGAAGCTAGTCCTTTAAAAATTCAATGTAAAAACAATTCCGGAATCCACAATATTTACTCGTTGAGGATTTCTGTCGCGATGAAGTGCTACCAATATTCAAAATGCCTGACTGACAAATATTTTATGAATCCAGGTCAATTTTATGAACAAGATCGAAGCTATCCTTTAAAAATTCAATGTAAAAACATTCCGGAATCCACAATATTTACCTTCGTCGAGGATTTCTGTCGCGATGAAGTGCTACTAATATTCAAAATGCCTGACTTACAAATATTTTATGAATCCAGGCTGACCGGAGTGAACAAGATCGAAGCTATCCTTAAAAATTCAATGTGCAAAAAACTTCCGGAATCCACAATATTTACCTTCGTCGAGGATTTCTGTCGCGATGAAGTACTACCAATGTTCAAAATGTCAATTGACAAATATTTTATGAATCCAGGCTGACTGGAACAGGAACAAGATCGAAGCCATCTTGAAAATTCAATGTAAAAAAACATTCCGAATCCATAACATTGGCCTACGTCGAGGATTTCTGTCGCGATGAAGTACTACCAATGTTCAAAATGTCTGACTTACAAATATTTTATGAATCCAGGCTGACCGAAAGGAACAAGATCCAAGCTATCCTTAAAAATTCAATGTAAAAAAAACATTCCGGAATGCACAATATTTACCTACGTCGAGGATTTCGTCGCGATGAAGTACTACCAATGTTCAAAATGCCTGACTGACAAATATTTTATGAATCCAGAAGGACCGGAGGAACAAGATCGAAGCTATCCTTAAAAATTCAATGTAAAAAAACATTCCGGAATCCACAATATTTACCTTCGTCGAGGATTTCTGTCGATGAAGCGGCTACCAATATTCAAAATACTTGACTTACAAATATTTTATGAATCCAGCCGGGACCGGAGGAACAAGATCGAAGCTATCCTTAAAATTCAATGTAAAAAAACATTCCCGGGAATCCACAATATTTAACTTCGTCGAGGATTTCTGTCGCGTCGAAGTGCTAGCAATGTTCAAAATGCCTGACTGACAAATATTTTATGAATCCAGGCTGACCGAGGAACAAGACGAAGCTATCCTTAAAAATTCAATGGGAAAAACATTCCGGAATCCACAATATTTACCTTCCTTCGTCGAGGATTTCTGTCGCGATGAAGTACTACCAATGTTCAAAATGCTCGACTGACAAATATTTTATGAATCCAGGTTGACCGGAGGAACAAGATCGAAGCTGTCCAAAATTCCTAATGTAAAAAAAAACATTCCGGAATGCAATAATACTTACCTACGTCGTGAGGATTTCTGTCGCGATGAAGTACTACCAATGTTCAAAATGCCTGACTGACAAATATTTTATGAATCCAGGTTGACCGGAGGAACAAGATCGAAGCTATCCTTAAAAATTCAATGTAAAAAAACATTCCGGAATCCACAATATTTACCCTCAACATGATTTCTGTCGCGATGAAGTACTACCAATGTTCAAAATGCCTGACTGACAAATATTTTATGAATCCAGCCGACCGGAGGAACAAGATCGAATCTATCCTTGAATATTCAATGTAAAAAAACATCTTGGAATCCACAATATTTACCTACGTCGAGGATTTCTGTCGCGATGAAGTACTACCAATGATCAAAATGCCTGACTGACAAATATTTTATGAATCCAGGCTGACCGGAGGAACAAGATCGAAGCTATCCTTAAAAATTCAATGTAAAAACATTCCGAATCCAGCAATATTTACCTTCGCTGAGGATTTCTGTCATGATGAAGTGCTACCAATATTCAAAATGCCTGACTTACAAATATTTTATGAATCCAGGCTGACCGGAGGAACAAGATCGAAGCTATCCTTAAAATTCAATGTAAAAAAACATTCCGGAATCCACAATATTTACCTTCGTCGAGGATTTCTGTCGCGATGAAGTGCTACCAATATTCAAAATACCTGACTTACAAATATTTTATGAATCCAGGCTGACCGGAGGAACAAGATCGAAGCTATCCTTAAAAATTCAATGTAAAAAACATTCCGGAATCCACAATATTTACCTTCGTCGAGGATTTCTGTCGCGATGAAGTGCTAGCAATGTTCAAAATGCCTGACTGACAAATATTTTATGAATCCAGGCTGACCGGAGGAACAAGATCGAAGCTTATCCTTAAAATTCAATGTAAAAACATTCCGGAATCCAATAAAATATTTACCTTCGTCGAGACGGTCGCGATGAAGTACTACCAATGTTCAAATGCCTGACTGACAAATATTTTATGAATCCAGCTGACCGGAGGAACAAGATCGAAGCTATCCTTAAAAATTCAATGTAAAAAACATTCCGGAATGCACAATATTTACCTACGTCGAGGATTTCACGATGAAGTACTACCAATGTTCAAAATGTGCTCGACTGACAAATATTTTATGAATCCAGGCTGACCGGAGGAACAAGATCGAATCTATCCTTAAAAATTCAATGTAAAAAACATTCCGGAATCCTCAATATTTACCCACGTCGAGGATTTCTGTCGCGATGAAGTACTACCAATATTCAAAATGCCTGACTGACAAATATTTTATGAATCCAGGCTGACCGGAGGAACAAGATCGAAGCTATCCTTAAAAATTCAGCGAAAACATTCCGGAATGCACAATATTTACCTACGTCGATGATTTCTGTCGCGATGAAGTACTACCTAATGTTCAAAATGCTCGACGACAAATATTATTTTATGAATCCAGCGACTGGAGGAACAAGATCGAAGCTATCCTTGAAAAATTAACAAAAAAAAAACATTCCGAATCCAATAATATTTACCTACGTCGAGGATTTCGTCGCGATGAAGTACTACCAATGTCTAAAATGCCTGACTTACAAATATTTTATGAATCCAGGCTGACTGGAGGAACAAGATCGAAGCTATCCTTAAAAATTCAATGTAAAAAAACATTCCGGAATCCACAATATTTGCCTTCGTCGAGGATTTCTGTCGCGATGAAGTACTACCAATGTTCAAAATGCCTGACTGACAAATATTTTATGAATCCAGGCTGACCGGAGGAACAAGATCGAATCTATCCTTGAAAATTCAATGTAAAAACATTCCGTCATCCACAATATTTACCTACGTCGAGGATTTCTGTCGCGATGAAGTACTACCAATGTTCAAAATGCCTGACTGACAACATTTTATGAATCCAGGCTGACCGGAGGAACAAGATCCAAGCTATCCTTAAAATTCAATGTAAAAAACATTCCAGAATCCACAATATTGTCTTCGTCGAGGATTTCGTCGCGATGAGGTACTACCAATGTTCAAAATGCCTGACTTACAAATATTTTATGAATCCAGGCTGACCGGAGGAACAAGATCGAAGCTATCCTTAAAATTCAATGTAAAAAAACATTCCGGAATGCACAATATTTACCTACGTCGAGGATTTCTGTCGCGATGAAGTACTACCAATGTTCAAAATGCCTGACTTACAAATATTTTATGAACTATGAAGCCGACCGAGGAACAAAATCCAAGCTATCCTTAAAAATTCAATGTAAAAAAAACATTCCGGAATGCACAATATTTACCTACGTCGAGGATTTCTGTCGCGATGAAGTACTACCAATGTTCAAAATGCCTGACTGACAAATATTTTATGAATCCAGGCTGACCGGAGGAACAAGATCCAAGCTATCCTTAAAAATTCAATGTAAAAAAAACATTCCGGAATCCACAATATTTACCTACGTCGAGGATTTCTGTCGCGATGAAGTACTACCAATATTCAAAATGCCTGACTGACAAATATTTTATGAATCCAGGCTGACCGGAGGAACAAGATCGAAGCTATCCTTAAAAATTCAATGTAAAAAAACATTCCGGAATCCACAATATTTACCTTCGTCGTGGATTTCTGTTGCGATGAAGTGCTACCAATGTTCAAAATGCCTGACTGACAAATATTTTATGAATCCAGGTTGACCGGAGGAACAAGATCGAATCTATCCTTAAAAATTCAATGTAAAAAAACATTCCGGAATCCACAATATTTACCTACGTCGAGGATTTCTGTCGCGATGAAGTACTACCAATGTTCAAAATGCCTGACTGACAAATATTTTATGAATCCAGGCTGACCGGAGGAACAAGATCGAATCTATCCTTAAAAATTCAATGTAAAAAAACATTCCGGAATCCACAATATTTACCTTCGTCGAGGATTTCTGTTGCGATGAAGTACTACCAATGTTCAAAATGCCTGACTGACAAACATTTTATGAATCCAGGCTGACCGGAGGAACAAGATCGAAGCTATCCTTAAAAATTCAATGTAAAAAAACTTTCCGGAATCCACAATATTTACCTACGTCGAGGATTTCTGTCGCGATGAAGTACTACCAATATTCAAAATGCCTGACTGACAAATATTTTATGAATCCAGGCTGACCGGAGGAACAAGATCGAAGCTATCCTTAAAAATTCAATGTAAAAAAACATTCCGGAATCCACAATATTTACCTTCGTCGAGGATTTCTGTTGCGATGAAGTGCTACCAATATTCAAAATGCCTGACTTACAAATATTTTATGAATCCAGGCTGACCGGAGGAACAAGATCGAAGCTATCCTTAAAAATTCAATGTAAAAAAACATTCCGGAATCCACAATATTTACCTTCGTCGAGGATTTCTGTTGCGATGAAGTGCTACCAATATTCAAACTGCCTGACTTACAAATATTTTATGAATCCAGGCTGACCGGAGGAACAAGATCGAAGCTATCCTTAAAAATTCAATGTAAAAAAACATTCCGGAATCCACAATATTTACCTTCGTCGAGGATTTCTGTCACGATGAAGTGCTACCAATATTCAAAATGCCTGACTTACAAATATTTTATGTATCCATGGCTGACCGGAGGAACAAGATCGAAGCTATCCTTAAAAATTCAATGTAAAAAAACATTCCGGAATCCACAATATTTACCTTCGTCGAGGATTTCTGTCGCGATGAAGTACTACCAATGTTCAAAATGCCTGACTGACAAATATTTTATGAATCCAGGCTGACCGGAGGAACAAGATCGAAGCTATCCTTAAAAATTCAATGTAAAAAAACATTCCGGAATCCACAATATTTACCTACGTCGAGGATTTCTGTCGCGATGAAGTACTACCAATGTTCAAAATGCCTGACTGACAAATATTTTATGAATCCAGGCTGACCGGAGGAACAAGATCGAATCTATCCTTGAAAATTCAATGTAAAAAAAACATTCCGGAATCCACAATATTTACCTACGTCGAGGATTTCTGTCGCGATGAAGTACTACCAATGTTCAAAATGCCTGACTGACAAATATTTTATGAATCCAGGCTGACCGGAGGAACAAGATCGAATCTTTCCTTAAAAATTCAATGTAAAAAAAACATTCCGGAATCCTCAATATTTACCTACGTCGAGGATTTCTGTCGCGATGAAGTACTACCAATGTTCAAAATGCCTGACTGACAAATATTTTATGAATCCAGGCTGACCGGAGGAACAAGATCGAAGCTATCCTTAAAAATTCAATGTAAAAAAAACATTCCGGAATGCACAATATTTACCTACGTCGAGGATTTCTGTCGCGATGAAGTACTACCAATGTTCAAAATGCCTGACTTACAAATATTTTATGAATCCAGGCTGACCGGAGGAACAAGATCCAAGCTATCCTTAAAAATTCAATGTAAAAAAAACATTAAGAAATGCACAATATTTACCTACGTCGAGGATTTCTGTCGCGATGAAGTACTACCAATGTTCAAAATGCCTGACTGACAAATATTTTATGAATCCAGGCTGACCGGAGGAACAAGATCGAAGCTATCCTTAAAAATTCAATGTAAAAAAACATTCCGGAATCCACAATATTTACCTTCGTCGAGGATTTCTGTCGCGATGAAGTGCTACCAATATTCAAAATGCCTGACTTACAAATATTTTATGAATCCAGGCTGACCGGAGGAACAAGATCGAAGCTCTCCTTAAAAATTCAATGTAAAAAAACATTCCGGAATCCACAATATTTACCTTCGTCGAGGATTTCTGTCGCGATGAAGTGCTACCAATATTCAAAATGCCTGACTTACAAATATTTTATGAATCCAGGCTGACCGGAGGAACAAGATCGAAGCTCTCCTTAAAAATTCAATGTAAAAAAAACATTCCGGAATGCACAATATATACCTACGTCGAGGATTTCTGTCGCGATGAAGTACTACCAATGTTCAAAATGCCTGACTGACAAATATTTTATGAATCCAGGCTGACCGGAGGAACAAGATCGAAGCTATCCTTAAAAATTCAATGTAAAAAAAACATTCCGGAATGCACAATATATACCTACGTCGAGGATTTCTGTCGCGATGAAGTACTACCAATATTCAAAATGCCTGACTGACAAATATTTTATGAATCCAGGCTGACCGGAGGAACAAGATCGAATCTATCCTTGAAAATTCAATGTAAAAAAAACATTCCGGAATCCACAATATTTACCTACGTCGAGGATTTCTGTCGCGATGAAGTACTACCAATGTTCAAAATGCCTGACTGACAAATATTTTATGAATCCAGGCTGACCGGAGGAACAAGATCCAAGCTATCCTTAAAAATTCAATGTAAAAAAAAACATTCCGGAATCCACAATATTTACCTACGTCGAGGATTTCTGTCGCGATGAAGTACTACCAATGTTCAAAATGCCTGACTGACAAATATTTTATGAATCCAGGCTGACCGGAGGAACAAGATCGAATCTATCCTTAAAAATTCAATGTAAAAAAAACATTCCGTCATCCACAATATTTACCTACGTCGAGGATTTCTGTCGCGATGAAGTACTACCAATGTTCAAAATGCCTGACTGACAAATATTTTATGAATCCAGGCTGACCGGAGGAACAAGATCGAAGCTATCCTTAAAAATTCAATGTAAAAAAAACATTCCGGAATCCACAATATTTACCTACGTCGAGGAATTCTGTCGCGATGAAGTACTACCAATGTTCAAAATGCCTGACTGACAAATATTTTATGAATCCAGGCTGACCGTAGGAACAAGATCGAAGCTATCCTTAAAAATTCAATGTAAAAAAACATTCCGGAATCCACAATATTTACCTACGTCGAGGATTTCTGTCGCGATGAAGTACTACCAATGTTCAAAATGCCTGACTGACAAATATTTTATGAATCCAGGCTGACCGGAGGAACAAGATCGAATCTATCCTTGAAAATTCAATGTAAAAAAAACATTCCGGAATCCACAATATTTACCTACGTCGAGGATTTCTGTCGCGATGAAGTACTACCAATGTTCAAAATGCCTGACTGACAAATATTTTATGAATCCAGGCTGACCGGAGGAACAAGATCGAATCTTTCCTTAAAAATTCAATGTAAAAAAAACATTCCGGAATCCTCAATATTTACCTACGTCGAGGATTTCTGTCGCGATGAAGTACTACCAATGTTCAAAATGCCTGACTGACAAATATTTTATGAATCCAGGCTGACCGGAGGAACAAGATCGAAGCTATCCTTAAAAATTCAATGTAAAAAAAACATTCCGGAATGCACAATATTTACCTACGTCGAGGATTTCTGTCGCGATGAAGTGCTACCAATGTTCAAAATGCCTGACTGACAAATATTTTATGAATCCAGGCTGACCGGAGGAACAAGATCGAAGCTATCCTTAAAAATTCAAT
Source organism: Ascarosepion bandense (assembly GCA_037127315.1). NCBI lineage: Eukaryota > Metazoa > Mollusca > Cephalopoda > Sepiida > Sepiidae > Ascarosepion > Ascarosepion bandense. Next base: position 633,620 of record JBBBDQ010001300.1, read on the forward strand.
GTAAAAAAAACATTCCGGAATGCACAATATTTACCTACGTCGAGGATTTCTGTCGCGATGAAGTACTACCAATGTTCAAAATGCCTGACTGACAAATATTTTATGAATCCAGGCTGACCGGAGGAACAAGATCGAAGCTATCCTTAAAAATTCAATGTAAAAAAACATTCCGGAATCCACAATATTTACCTTCGTCGAGGATTTCTGTCGCGATGAAGTGCTACCAATATTCAAAATGCCTGACTTACAAATATTTTATGAATCCAGGCTGACCGGAGGAACAAGATCGAAGCTCTCCTTAAAAATTCAATGTAAAAAAACATTCCGGAATCCACAATATTTACCTTCGTCGAGGATTTCTGTCGCGATGAAGTGCTACCAATATTCAAAATGCCTGACTTACAAATATTTTATGAATCCAGGCTGACCGGAGGAACAAGATCGAAGCTCTCCTTAAAAATTCAATGTAAAAAAAACATTCCGGAATGCACAATATATACCTACGTCGAGGATTTCTGTCGCGATGAAGTACTACCAATGTTCAAAATGCCTGACTGACAAATATTTTATGAATCCAGGCTGACCGGAGGAACAAGATCGAAGCTATCCTTAAAAATTCAATGTAAAAAAAACATTCCGGAATGCACAATATATACCTACGTCGAGGATTTCTGTCGCGATGAAGTACTACCAATGTTCAAAATGCCTGACTGACAAATATTTTATGAATCCAGGCTGACCGGAGGAACAAGATCGAATCTATCCTTAAAAATTCAATGTAAAAAAAACATTCCGTCATCCACAATATTTACCTACGTCGAGGATTTCTGTCGCGATGAAGTACTACCAATGTTCAAAATGCCTGACTGACAAATATTTTATGAATCCAGGCTGACCGGAGGAACAAGATCGAAGCTATCCTTAAAAATTCAATGTAAAAAAAACATTCCGGAATCCACAATATTTACCTACGTCGAGGAATTCTGTCGCGATGAAGTACTACCAATGTTCAAAATGCCTGACTGACAAATATTTTATGAATCCAGGCTGACCGGAGGAACATGATCGAAGCTATCCTTGAAAATTCAATGTAAAAAAAACATTCCGGAATCCACAATATTTACCTTCGTCGAGGATTTCTGTCGCGATGAAGTACTACCAATGTTCAAAATGCCTGACTGACAAATATTTCATGAATCCAGGCTGACCGGAGGAACAAGATCGAAGCTATCCTTAAAAATTCAATGTAAAAAAACATTCCGGAATCCACAATATTTACCTTCGTCGAGGATTTCTGTCGCGATGAGGTACTACCAATGTTCAAAATGCCTGACTTACAAATATTTTATGAATCCAGGCTGACCGGAGGAACAAGATCGAATCTATCCTTGAAAATTCAATGTAAAAAAAACATTCCGTCATCCACAATATTTACCTACGTCGAGGATTTCTGTCGCGATGAAGTACTACCAATGTTCAAAATGCCTGACTTACAAATATTTTATGAATCCAGGCTGACCGGAGGAACAAGATCGAAGCTATCCTTAAAAATTCAATGTAAAAAAAACATTCCGGAATGCACAATATATACCTACGTCGAGGATTTCTGTCGCGATGAAGTACTACCAATGTTCAAAATGCCTGACTGACAAATATTTTATGAATCCAGGCTGACCGGAGGAACAAGATCGAATCTATCCTTGAAAATTCAATGTAAAAAAAACATTCCGGAATCCACAATATTTACCTACGTCGAGGATTTCTGTCGCGATGAAGTACTACCAATGTTCAAAATGCCTGACTGACAAATATTTTATGAATCCAGGCTGACCGGAGGAACAAGATCCAAGCTATCCTTAAAAATTCAATGTAAAAAAAAACATTCCGGAATCCACAATATTTACCTACGTCGAGGATTTCTGTCGCGATGAAGTACTACCAATGTTCAAAATGCCTGACTGACAAATACTTTATGAATCCAGGCTGACCGGAGGAACAAGATCGAAGCTATCCTTAAAAATTCAATATAAAAAAAACATTCCGAAATCCTCAATATTTACCTACGTCGAGGATATCTGTCGCGATGAAGTACTACCAATGTTCAAAATGCCTGACTGACAAATATTTTATGAATCCAGGCTGACCGGAGGAACAAGATCGAAGCTATCCTTAAAAATTCAATGTAAAAAAAACATTCCGGAATCCACAATATTTACCTACGTCGAGGATTTCTGTCGCGATGAAGTACTACCAATGTTCAAAATGCCTGACTGACAAATATTTTATGAATCCAGGCTGACCGGAGGAACAAGATCGAAGCTATCCTTGAAAATTCAATGTAAAAAAAACATTCCGTCATCCACAATATTTACCTACGTCGAGGATTTCTGTCGCGATGAAGTACTACCAATGTTCAAAATGCCTGACTGACAAATATTTTATGAATCCAGGCTGACCGGAGGAATAAGATCGAAGCTATCCTTAAAAATTCAATGTAAAAAAAACATTCCGGAATCCACAATATTTACCTTCGTCGAGGATTTCTGTCGCGATGAAGTGCTACCAATATACAAAATGCCTGACTGACAAATATTTTATGAATCCAGGCTGACCGGAGGAACAAGATCGAAGCTATCCTTAAAAATTCAATGTAAAAAAACATTCCGGAATCCACAATATTTACCTTCGTCGAGGATTTCTGTCGCGATGAAGTGCTAGCAATGTTCAAAATGCCTGACTGACAAATATTTTATGAATCCAGGCTGACCGGAGGAACAAGATCGAAGCTATCCTTAAAAATTCAATGTAAAAAAACATTCCGGAATCCTCAATATTTACCTTCGTCGAGGATTTCTGTCGCGATGAAGTACTACCAATGTTCAAAATGCCTGACTGACAAATATTTTATGAATCCAGGCTGAACGGAGGAACAAGATCGAAGCTATCCTTAAAAATTCAATGTAAAAAAAACATTCCAGAATGCACAATATTTACCTACGTCGAGGATTTCTGTCGCGATGAAGTACTACCAATGTTCAAAATGCCTGACTGACAAATATCTTATGAATCCAGGCTGACCGGAGGAACAAGATCGAATCTATCGTTGAAAATTCAATGTAAAAAAAACATTCCGTCATCCACAATATTTACCTACGTCGAGGATTTCTGTCGCGATGAAGTACTACCAATGTTCAAAATGCCTGACTGACAAATATTTTATGAATCCAGGCTGACCGGAGGAACAAATCGAAGCTATCCTGGAAAATTCAATGTAAAAAAAAACATTCCGGAATCCACAATATTTACCTACGTCGAGGATTTCTGTCGCGATGAAGTACTACCAATGCTCAAAATGCCTGACTGACAAATATTTTATGAATCCAGGCTGATCGGAGGAACAAGATCGAATCTATCCTTGAAAATTCAATGTAAAAAAAACATTCCGGAATGCACAATATTTACCTACGTTGAGGATTTCTGTCGCGATGAAGTACTACTAATGTTCAAAATGCCTGACTGACAAATATTTTATGAATCCAGGCTGACCGGAGGAACAAGATCGAAGCTATCCTTAAAAATTCAATGTAAAAAAAACATTCCGGAATCCACAATATTTACCTACGTCGAGGATTTCTGTCGCGATGAAGTACTACCAATGTTCAAAATGCCTGACTGACAAATATTTTATGAATCCAGGCTGACCGGAGGAACAAGATCGAAGCTATCCTTAAAAATTCAATGCAAAAAAAACATTCCGGAATCCACAATATTTACCTACGTCGAGGATTTCTGTCGCGATGAAGTACTACCAATGTTCAAAATGCCTGACTGACAAATATTTTATGAATCCAGGCTGACCGGAGGAACAAGATCGAAGCTATCCTTGAAAATTCAATGTAAAAAAAACATTCCGGAATCCACAATATTTACCTACGTCGAGGATTTCTGTCGCGATGAAGTACTACCAATGTTCAAAATGCCTGACTTACAAATATTTTATGAATCCAGGCTGACCGGAGGAACAAGATCGAAGCTATCCTTAAAAATTCAATGTAAAAAAAACATTCCGGAATCCACAATATTTACCTTCGTCGAGGATTTCTGTCGCGATGAAGTGCTACCAATATTCAAAATGCCTGACTGACAAATATTTTATGAATCCAGGCTGACCGGAGGAACAAGATCGAAGCTATCCTTAAAAATTCAATGTAAAAAAACATTCCGGAATCCACAATATTTACCTTCGTCGAGGATTTCTGTCGCGATGAAGTGCTAGCAATGTTCAAAATGCCTGACTGACAAATATTTTATGAATCCAGGCTGACCGGAGGAACAAGATCGAAGCTATCCTTAAAAATTCAATGTAAAAAAACATTCCGGAATCCTCAATATTTACCTTCGTCGAGGATTTCTGTCGCGATGAAGTACTACCAATGTTCAAAATGCCTGACTGACAAATATTTTATGAATCCAGGCTGACCGGAGGAACAAGATCGAAGCTATCCTTAAAAATTCAATGTAAAAAAAACATTCCGGAATGCACAATATTTACCTACGTCGAGGATTTCTGTCGCGATGAAGTACTACCAATGTTCAAAATGCCTGACTGACAAATATCTTATGAATCCAGGCTGACCGGAGGAACAAGATCGAATCTATCCTTGAAAATTCAATGTAAAAAAAACAATCCGGAATCCACAATATTTACCTTCGTCGAGGATTTCTGTCGCGATGAAGTGCTACCAATGTTCAAAATGCCTGACTGACAAATATTTTATGAATCCAGGCTGACCGGAGGAACAAGATCGAAGCTATCCTTAAAAATTCAATGTAAAAAAAACATTCCAGAATCCACAATATTTACCTTCGTCGAGGATTTCTGTCGCGATGAGGTACTACCAATGTTCAAAATGCCTGACTTACAAATATTTTATGAATCCAGGCTGACCGGAAGAACAAGATCGAATCTATCTTTAAAAATTCAATGTAAAAAAAACATTCCGGAATCCTCAATATTTACCTACGTCGAGGATTTCTGTCGCGATGAAGTACTACCAATGTTCAAAATGCCTGACTGACAACATTTATGAATCCAGGCTGACCGGAAGAACAAGATCGAAGCTATCCTTGAAAATTCAATGTAAACATTCTGGAATCCACAATATTTACCTACGTCGAGGATTTCTGTCGCGATGAAGTACTACCAATGTTCAAAATGCCTGACTGACAAATATTTTATGAATCCAGGCTGATCGGAGGAACAAGATCGAATCTATCCTTGAAAATTCAATGTAAAAACATTCCGGAATGCACAATATTTACCTACGTTGAGGATTTCTGTCGCGATGAAGCAATTACCAATGTTCAAAATGCCTGACTGACAAATATTTTATGAATCCAGGCTGACTCGGAGGAACAAGATCGAAGCTATCCTTAAAAATTCAATGTAAAAAAAACATTCCGGAATCCACATTATTTACCTACGTCGAGGATTTCTGTCGCGATGAAGTACTACCAATGTTCAAAATGCCTGACTGACAAATATTTTATGAATCCAGGCTGACCGGAGGAACAAGATCGAAGCTATCCTAAAATTCAATGTAAAAACATTCCGGAATCCACAATATTTACCTCGTCGAGGATTTCTGTCGCGATGAAGTGCTACCAATATTCAAAATGCCTGACTTACAAATATTTTATGAATCCAGGCTGACCGGAGGAACAAGATCGAAGCTATCCTTAAAAATTCAATGTAAAAAAACATTCCGGAATCCACAATATTTACCTTCGTCGAGGATTTCTGTCGCGATGAAGTGCTACCAATATTCAAAATGCCTGACTGACAAATATTTTATGAATCCAGGCTGACCGGAGGAACAAGATCGAAGCTATCCTTAAAAATTCAATGTAAAAACATTCCGGAATCCACAATATTTACCTTCGTCGAGGATTTCTGTCGCGATGAAGTGCTAGCAATGTTCAAAATGCCTGACTGACAAATATTTTATGAATCCAGGCTGACCGGAGGAACAAGATCGAAGCTATCCTTAAAATTCAATGTAAAAAAACATTCCGGAATCCTCAATATTTACCTTCGTCGAGGATTTCGTCGCGATGAAGTACTACCAATGTTCAAAATGCCTGACTGACAAATATTTTATGAATCCAGAAGGGATCGGGAGGAACAAGATCGAAGCTATCCTTAAAAATTCAATGTAAAAACATTCGGAATGCAATATTTACCTACGTCGAGGATTTCTCTCGCGATGAAGTACTACCAATGTTCAAAATGCCTGACTGACAAATATCTTATGAATCCAGGCTGACCGAGGAACAAGATCGAATCTATCCTTGAAAATTCAACAAAAAAAACATTCCGTCATCCACAATATTTACCTACGTCGAGGATTTCTACTGCGATGCAGTGCTACCAATGTTCAAAATGCCTGACTGACAAATATTTTATGAATCCAGGCTGACCGGAGGAACAAGATCGAAGCTATCCTTAAAAATTCAATGTAAAAAAAACATTCCAGAATCCACAATATTTACCTTCGTCGAGGATTTCTGTCGCGATGAGGTACTACCAATGTTCAAAATGCCTGACTTACAAATATTTTATGAATCCAGGCTGACCGGAGGAACAAGATCGAAGCTATCCTTAAAAATTCAATGTAAAAAAAAACATTCCGGAATCCACAATATTTACCTACGTCGAGGATTTCTGTCGCGATGAAGTACTACCAATGTTCAAAATGCCTGACTGACAAATATCTTATGAATCCAGGCTGACCGGAGGAACAAGATCGAATCTATCCTTGAAAATTCAATGTAAAAAAAACATTCCGTCATCCACAATATTTACCTACGTCGAGGATTTCTGTCGCGATGAAGTGCTACCAATGTTCAAAATGCCTGACTGACAAATATTTTATGAATCCAGGCTGACCGGAGGAACAAGATCGAAGCTATCCTTAAAAATTCAATGTAAAAAAAACATTCCAGAATCCACAATATTTACCTTCGTCGAGGATTTCTGTCGCGATGAGGTACTACCAATGTTCAAAATGCCTGACTTACAAATATTTTATGAATCCAGGCTGACCGGAGGAACAAGATCGAAGCTATCCTTAAAAATTCAATGTAAAAAAAACATTCCGGAATCCACAATATTTACCTACGTCGAGGATTTCTGTCGCGATGAAGTACTACCAATGTTCAAAATGCCTGACTGACAAATATTTTATGAATCCAGGCTGACCCGAAGAACAAGATCGAATCTATCCTTAAAAATTCAATGTAAAAAAAACATTCCGGAATCCTCAATATTTACCTACGTCGAGGATTTCTGTCGCGATGAAGTACTACCAATGTTCAAAATGCCTGACTGACAAATATTTTATGAATCCAGGCTGACCGGAGGAACAAGATCGAAGCTATCCTTAAAAATTCAATGTAAAAAAACATTCCGGAATCCACAATATTTACCTTCGTCGAGGATTTCTGTCGCGATGAAGTGCTACCAATATTCAAAATGCCTGACTGACAAATATTTTATGAATCCAGGCTGACCGGAGGAACAAGATCGAAGCTATCCTTAAAAATTCAATGTAAAAAAACATTCCGGAATCCACAATATTTACCTTCGTCGAGGATTTCTGTCGCGATGAAGTGCTAGCAATGTTCAAAATGCCTGACTGACAAATATTTTATGAATCCAGGCTGACCGGAGGAACAAGATCGAAGCTATCCTTAAAAATTCAATGTAAAAAAACATTCCGGAATCCACAATATTTACCTTCGTCGAGGATTTCTGTCGCGATGAAGTGCTACCAATATTCAAAATGCCTGACTTACAAATATTTTATGAATCCAGGCTGACCGGAGGAACAAGATCGAAGCTATCCTTAAAAATTCAATGTAAAAAAACATTCCGGAATCCACAATATTTACCTTCGTCGAGGATTTCTGTCGCGATGAAGTGCTACCAATATTCAAAATGCCTGACTGACAAATATTTTATGAATCCAGGCTGACCGGAGGAACAAGATCGAAGCTATCCTTAAAAATTCAATGTAAAAAAACATTCCGGAATCCACAATATTTACCTTCGTCGAGGATTTCTGTCGCGATGAAGTGCTAGCAATGTTCAAAATGCCTGACTGACAAATATTTTATGAATCCAGGCTGACCGGAGGAACAAGATCGAAGCTATCCTTAAAAATTCAATGTAAAAAAACATTCCGGAATCCTCAATATTTACTTTCGTCGAGGATTTCTGTCGCGATGAAGTGCTACCAATGTTCAAAATGCCTGACTGACAAATATTTTATGAATCCAGGCTGACCGGAGGAACAAGATCGAAGCTATCCTTAAAAATTCAATGTAAAAAAAACATTCCGGAATCCACAATATTTACCTTCGTCGAGGATTTCTGTCGCGATGAGGTACTACCAATGTTCAAAATGCCTGACTTACAAATATATTATTAATCCAGGCTGACCGGAGGAACAAGATCGAAGCTATCCTTAAAAATTCAATGTAAAAAAAAACATTCCGGAATCCACAATATTTACCTACGTCGAGGATTTCTGTCGCGATGAAGTACTACCAATGTTCAAAATGCCTGACTGACAAATATTTTATGAATCCAGGCTGACCGGAGGAACAAGATCGAAGCTATCCTTAAAAATTCAATGTAAAAAAAACATTCCGGAATGCACAATATTTACCTACGTCGAGGATTTCTGTCGCGATGAATTACTACCAATGTTCAAAATGCCTGACTGACAAATATTTTATGAATCCAGGCTGACCGGAGGAACAAGATCGAATCTATCCTTGAAAATTCAATGTAAAAAAAAACATTCCGGAATCCACAATATTTACCTACGTCGAGGATTTCTGTCGCGATGAAGTACTACCAATGTTCAAAATGCCTGACTGACAAATATTTTATGAATCCAGGCTGATCGGAGGAACAAGATCGAATCTATCCTTGAAAATCCAATGTAAAAAAACATTCCGGAATGCACAATATTTACCTACGGTGAGGATTTCTGTCGCGATGAAGTACTACCAATGTTCAAAATGCCTGACTGACAAATATTTTATGAATCCAGGCTGACCGGAGGAACAAGATCGAATCTATCCTTGAAAATTCAATGTAAAAAAAACATTCCGGAATCCACAATATTTACCTTCGTCGAGGATTTCTCTCGCGATGAAGTGCTACCAATATTCAAAATGCCTGACTTACAAATATTTTATGAATCCAGGCTGACCGGAGGAACAAGATCGAAGCTATCCTTAAAAATTCAATGTAAAAAAACATTCCGGAATCCACAATATTTACCTTCGTCGAGGATTTCTGTCGCGATGAAGTGCTAGCAATGTTCAAAATGCCTGACTGACAAATATTTTATGAATCCAGGCTGACCGGAGGAACAAGATCGAAGCTATCCTTAAAAATTCAATGTAAAAAAAACATTCCGGAATCCACAATATTTACCTTCGTCGAGGATTTCTGTCGCGATGAAGTACTACCAATGTTCAAAATGCCTGACTGACAAAAAATTTATGAATCCAGGCTGACCGGAGGAACAAGATCGAAGCTATCCTTAAAAATTCAATGTAAAAAAAACATTCCGGAATGCACAATATTTACCTACGTCGAGGATTTCTGTCGCGATGAAGTACTACCAATGTTCAAAATGCCTGACTGACAAATATCTTATGAATCCAGGCTGACCGGAGGAACAAGATCGAATCTATCCTTGAAAATTCAATGTAAAAAAAACATTCCGTCATCCACAATATTTACCTACGTCGAGGATTTCTGTCGCGATGAAGTGCTACCAATGTTCAAAATGCCTGACTGACAAATATTTTATGAATCCAGGCTGACCGGAGGAACAAGATCGAAGCTATCCTTAAAAATTCAATGTAAAAAAAACATTCCAGAATCCACAATATTTACCTTCGTCGAGGATTTCTGTCGCGATGAGGTACTACCAATGTTCAAAATGCCTGACTTACAAATATTTTATGAATCCAGGCTGACCGGAGGAACAAGATCGAAGCTATCCTTAAAAATTCAATGTAAAAAAAAACATTCCGGAATCCACAATATTTACCTACGTCGAGGATTTCTGTAGCGATGAAGTACTACCAATGTTCAAAATGCCTGACTGACAAATATTTTATGAATCCAGGCTGACCGGAGGAACAAGATCGAATCTATCCTTAAAAATTCAATGTAAAAAAAACATTCCGGAATCCTCAATATTTACCTACGTCGAGGATTTCTGTCGCGATGAAGTACTACCAATGTTCAAAATGCCTGACTGACAAATATTTTATGAATCCAGGCTGACCGGAGGAACAACATCGAAGCTATCCTTAAAAATTCAATGTAAAAAAAACATTCCGGAATGCACAATATTTACCTACGTCGAGGATTTCTGTCGCGATGAAGTACTACCAATGTTCAAAATGCCTGACTGACAAATATTTTATGAATCCAGGCTGACCGGAGGAACAAGATCGAAGCTATCCTTAAAAATTCAATGTAAAAAAACATTCCGGAATCCACAATATTTACCTTCGTCGAGGATTTCTCTCGCGATGAAGTGCTACCAATATTCAAAATGCCTGACTTACAAATATTTTATGAATCCAGGCTGACCGGAGGAACAAGATCGAAGCTATCCTTAAAAATTCAATGTAAAAAAACATTCCGGAATCCACAATATTTACCTTCGTCGAGGATTTCTGTCGCGATGAAGTGCTACCAATATTCAAAATGCCTGACTTACAAATATTTTATGAATCCAGGCTGACCGGAGGAACAAGATCGAAGCTATCCTTAAAAATTCAATGTAAAAAAACATTCCGGAATCCACAATATTTACCTTCGTCGAGGATTTCTGTCGCGATGAAGTGCTACCAATATTCAAAATGCCTGACTTACAAATATTTTATGAATCCAGGCTGACCGGAGGAACAAGATCGAAGCTATCCTTAAAAAATTCAATGTAAAAAAACGTTCCGGAATCCACAATATTTACCTTCGTCGAGGATTTCTGTCGCGATGAAGTGCTACCAATATTCAAAATGCCTGACTTACAAATATTTTATGCATCCAGGCTGACCGGAGGAACAAGATCGAAGCTATCCTTAAAAATTCAATGTAAAAAAACATTCCGGAATCACAATATTTACCTTCGTCGAGGATTTCTCTCGCGATGAAGTGCTACCAATGTTCAAAAGGCTCTGACTGACAAATATTTTATGAATCCAAGCCGGAGGAACAAGATCGAAGCTATCCTTAAAATTCAATGTAAAAAAACATTCCGGAATCCACAATATTTACCTTCGTCGAGGATTTCTGTCGCGATGAAGTACTACCAATGTTCAAAATGCCTGACTGACAAATATTTTATGAATCGAAATTTGACCGGAGGAACAAGACTATCCTTAAAAATTCAATGTAAAAAAAACATTCCGGAATGCACAATTTACCTACGTCGGGGATTTCTGTCGCGATGAAGTACCTACAATGTTCAAATACCTGACGACAAATATCACCATGAATCCGAGGCAGCCGGAGGAACAAGATCGAATCTATCCTTGAAAATTCAATGTAAAAAAAACATTCCGTCATCCACAATATTTACCTACGTCGAAGTTCTGTCGCGATGAAGTGCTACCAATATTCCAAAATACACAACCGATAAATATTTTATGAATCCAGGCTGACCGGAGGAACAAGATCAGAAGCTATCCTTAAAAAATTCAATGTAAAAAAAACATTCCGGAATGCACAATATTTACCTACGTCGAGGATTTCTGTCGATGTTCTTCAATATTCAATGCCTGACTGACAAATATTTTATGAATCCAGGCTGACCGGAGGAACAAGATCGAATCTATCCTTGAAAATTCAATGTAAAAAAAACATTCCGGAATCCACAATATTTACCTACGTCGAGAGTTTCATCGCGATGAAGTACTGCCAATGTTCAAAATGCCTGACTTACAAATATTTTATGAATCAGGCTGACCGGAGGAACAAGATCGAATCTATCCTTGAAAATTCAATGTAAAAAAAACATTCCGGAATCCACAATATTTACCTACGTCAAGGATTTCTACATGCCGATGAATTACTACCAATGTTCAAAATGCCTGACTTACAAGTGAATCCAGGCTGACCGGAGGAACAAGATCGAAGCTATCGCCGCATTAGTAAAAAACATTAGAATGCACAATATTTACCTACGTTGAGGATTTCTGTCGCGATGAAGTACTACCAATGTTCAAAATGCCTGACTGACAAATATTTTATGAATCCAGGTGACCGGAGGAACAGATCGAAGCTATCCTTAAAAATTCAATGTAAAAAACATTCCGGAATCCACAATATTTACCTTCGTCGAGGATTTCTCTCGCGATGAAGTGCTACCAATATTCAAGTACCTGACTTACAAATATTTCATGATCCAGGCTGACCGGAGGAACAAGATCGAAGCTATCTTAGAAAATTCAATATAAAAAACATTCCGAATCCACAATATTTACCTTCGTCGAGGATTTCTGTCGCGATGAAGTGCTAGCAATGTTCAAAATTTTGACTGACAAATATTTTATGAATCCAGGCTGACCGAACAAGATCGAAGCTATCCTTAAAAAATTCAATGTAAAAAAACATTCCGAATCCACAATATTTACCTTCGTCGGATTTCTGTCGCGATGAAGTACTACCAATGTTCAAATGCCTGACTGACAAATATTTTATGAATCCAGGCTGACCGGAGGAACAAGATCGAAGCTATCCTTAAAAATTCAATGTAAAAAACATTCCGGAATGCACAATATTTACCTACGTCGAGGATTTCGTGTGATGAAACACCAATGTTCAAAATATGACTGATAATCTCTGTAGTCAGGCTGACCGGAGGAACAAGATCGAATCCTTGAAAATTCAATGTAAAAAAAACATTCCGTCATCCACAATATTTACCTACGTCGAGGATTTCTGTCGCGATGAAGTGCTACCAATGTTCAAATGCCTGACTGACAAATATTTTATGAATCCAGGCTGACCGGAGGAACAAGATCGAAGCAATCCTTAAAATTCCAATGTAAAAAACATTCCAGAATCCACAATATTTACCTTCGTCGAGGATTTCTGTCGCGATGAGGTACTACCAATGTTCAAAATGCCTGACTTACAAATATTTTATGAATCCAGGCTGACCAGGAGGAACAAGATCGAAGCTATCCTTAAAAATTCAATGTAAAAAAAAACATTCCGGAATCCACAATATTTACCTACGTCGAGGATTTCTGCCATGGAAGTACTACCAATGTTCAAAATGCCTGACTGACAAATATTTTATGAATCCAGGCTGACCGGAGGAACAAGATCGAATCTATCCTTAAAAATTCGTATAAAAAAAACATTCCGAATCATAATATTTGCCACGTCGAGGATCTCTGTCGTGATGAAGTACTACCAATGTTCAAAATGCCTGACTTACAAATATTTTATGAATCCAGGCTGACTGGAGAACAAGATCGAATCTATCCTTGAAAATTCAATGTAAAAAACATTCCGGAATGCACAATATTTACCTACGTCGAGGATTTCTGTCGCGATGAAGTACTACCAATGTTCAAAATGCCTGACTTACAAATATTTTATGAATCCAGGCTGACCGGAGGAACAAGATCGAAGCTATCCTTAAAATTCAATGTAAAAAAACATTCCGGAATCCACAATATTTACCTTCGTCGAGGATTTCTCTCGCGATGAAGTGCTACCAATATTCAAAATGTCTCTGACTTACAAATATTTTATGAATCCAGGCTGACCGGAGGAACAAGATCGAAGCTATCCTTAAAAATTCAATGTAAAAAAAACATTCCGAATCCACAATATTTACCTTTCGTCGAGGATTTCTGTCGCGATGAAGTGCTAGCAATGTTCAAAATGCCCGACTGACAAATATTTTATGAATCCAGGCTGACCGGAGGAACAAGATCGAAGCTATCCTTAAAAATTCAATGTAAAAAACATTCCGGAATCCACAATATTTACCTTCGTCGAGGATTTCTGTCGCGATGAAGTACTACCACGTTCAAAATGCCTGACTGACAAATATTTTATGAATCCAGGCTGACCGGAGGAACAAGATCGAAGCTTATCCTTAAAAAATTCAATGTAAAAAACATTCCGGAACAGTATAATATTTACCTACGTCGAGGATTTCTGTCGCGATGAAGCATTACCAATGGTTCAAAATGCCTGACTGACAAATATCTTATGAATCCAGGCTCGACCGAGGAACAAGATCGAATCTATCCTTGAAAATTCAATGTAAAAAAATTTCCGTCAACGACAATATTTACCTACGTCGAGGATTTCTGTCGCGATGAAGTGCTACCAATGTCTAAAACGCTCGACTGACAAATATTTTATGAATCCAGGTTGACCGGAGGAACAAGATCGAAGCTATCCTTAAAAAATTCAATGTAAAAAAAACATTCCAGAATCCACAATATTTACCTTCGTCGAGGATTTCGTCGCGATGAGGTACTACCAATGTTCAAAATGCCTCGACTTACAAATATTTTATGAATCCAGAAGGACTGAGGAACAAGATCGAAGCTATCCTTAAAAATTCAATGTAAAAACATTCCGGAATCCACAATATTTACCTACGTCGAGGATTTCTGTATATGAAGTACTACCAATGTTCAAAATGCCTGACTGACAAATATTTTATGAATCCAGGCTGAACGAGAACAAGATCGAATCTATCCTTAAAATTCAATGTAAAAACATTCCGGGAATCCTCAATATTACCTACGTCGAGGATTTCTGATGAAGTACTACCAATGTTCAAAATGCCTGACTGACAAATATTTTATGAATCCAGCCAAGACCGAGGGAACAAGATCGAAGCTATCCTTAAAAATTCAATGTAAAAAAAACATTCCGGAATGCACAATATTTACCTACGTCGAGGATTTCTGTCGCGATGAAGTACTACCAATGTTCAAAATGCCTGACTGACAAATATTTTATGAATCCAGGCTGACCGAGGAACAAGATCGAAGCTATCCTTAAAAATTCAATGTAAAAAAACATTCCGGAATCCACATACCTTCGTCGATTTCTGTCATGATGAAGTGCTACCAATATTCAAAATGCCTCCGACTTACAAATATTTTATGAATCCAGGCTGACCGGAGGAACAAGATCGAAGCTATCCTTAAAAATTCAATGTAAAAAAACATTCCGGAATCCACAATATTTACCTTCGTCGAGGATTTCTGTCGCGATGAAGTGCTACCAATATTCAAAATGCCTGACTTACAAATATTTTATGAATCCAGGCTGACCGGAGGAACAAGATCGAAGCTATCCTTAAAAATTCAATGTAAAAAAAACATTCCGGAATGCACAATATTTACCTACGTCGAGGATTTCTGTCGCGATGTAGTACTACCAATGTTCAAATGCCTGACTGACAAATATGATCTATGAATCCAGGCTGACCGGAGGAACAAGATCGAATCTATCCTTGAAAATTCAATGTAAAAAAACATTCGTCATCCACAATATTTACCTACGTCGAGGATTTCTGTCGCGATGAAGTGCTACCACTGTTCAAAATGCCTGACTGACAAATATTTTATGAATCCAGGCTGACCGGAGGAACAAGATCGAAGCAATCCTTAAAAATTCAATGTAAAAAAACATTCCAGAATCCACAATATTTACCTTCGTCGAGGATTTCTGTCGCGATGAGGTACTACCAATGTTCAAAATGCCTGACTTACAAATATTTTATGAATCCAGGCTGACCGGAGGAACAAGATCATAGGCTATCCTTAAAAATTCAACAAAAAAAACATTCCGGAATCCACAATATTTACCTACGTCGAGGATTTCTGTAGCGATGAAGTACTACCAATGTTCAAATGCCTGACTGACAAATATTTTATGAATCCAGGCTGACCGGGAGGAACAAGATCGAATCTATCCTCAAAAATTCAATGTAAAAAACATTCCGGAATCCTCAATATTTACCTACGTCGAGGATCTCTGTCGCGATGAAGTACTACCAATGTTCAAAATGCTCGACTTACAAATATTTTATGAATCCAGGCTGACCGGAGGAACAAGATCGAATCTATCCTTGAAAATTCAATGTAAAAACATTCCGGAATGCACAATATTTACCTACGTCGAGGATTTCTGTCGCGATGAAGTACTACCATTGCCCAAAATGCCTGACTTACAAATATTTTATGAATCCAGGCTGACCGGAGGAACAAGATCGAAGCTATCCTTAAAAATTCAATGTAAAAACATTCCGGAATCCACAATATTTACCTTCGTCGAGGATTTCTCTCGCGATGAAGTGCTACCAATATTCAAAATGCCTGACTGACAAATATTTTATGAATCCAGGCTGACCGGAGGAACAAGATCGAAGCTTATCCTTAAAATTCAATAACAAAAAAAACATTCCGGAATCCACAATATTTACCTCGTCGAGATTTCTGTCGCGATGAAGTACTACTAATGTTCAAAATGCCTGACTGACAAATATTTTATGAATCCAGGCTGACCGGAGGAACAAGATCGAAAGCTATCCTTAAAAATTCAATGTAAAAAAAAAACATTCCGGAATGCACAATATTTACCTACGTCGAGGATTTCGTCGCGATGAAGTACTACCACGTTCAAAATGCCTGACTGACAAATATCTTATGAATCCAGGCTGACCGGAGGAACAAGATCGAATCTATCCTTGAAAATTCAATGTAAAAAAAAATTTCCGTCATCCACAATATTTACCTACGTCGAGGATTTCTGTCGCGATGAAGTGCTTACCAATGTTCAAAATGCCTGACTGACAAATATTTTATGAATCCAGGCTTGACCGGAGGAACAAGATCGAAGCTATCCTTTAAAAATTCAATGTAAAAAAAACATTCCAGAATCCACAATATTTACCTTCGTCGATTTCTGTCGCGATGAGGTACTACCAATGTTCAAAATGCCTGACTTACAAATATTTTATGAATCCAGGCTGACCGGAGGAACAAGATCGAAGCTATCCTTAAAAATTCAATGTAAAAAAACATTCCGGAATCCACAATATTTACCTACGTCGAGGATTTCTGTAGCGATGAAGTACTACCAATGTTCAAAATGCCTGACTGACAAATATTTTATGAATCCAGGCTGACCGGAGGAACAAGATCGAATCTATCCTTAAAAATTCAATGTAAAAAACATTCCGAATCCTCAATATTTACCTACGTCGAGGATTTCTGTCGTGATGAAGTACTACCAATGTTCAAAATGCCTGACTGACAAATATTTTATGAATCCAGGCTGACCGGAGGAACAAGATCGAAGCTTATCCTTAAAAATTCAACAAAAACATTCCGGAATGCACAATATTTACCTACGTCGAGGATTTCTGTCGCGATGAAGTACTACCAATGTTCAAAATGCCTGACTGACAAATATTTTATGAATCCAGGCTGACCGGAGGAACAAGATCGAAGCTATCCTTAAAAATTCAATGTAAAAAAACATTCCGGAATCCACAATATTTACCTTCGTCGAGGATTTCTGTCGCGATGAAGTGCTACCAATATTCAAAATGCCTGACTTACAAATATTTTATGAATCCAGGCTGACCGGAGGAACAAGATCGAAGCTATCCTTAAAAATTCAATGTAAAAAAACATTCCGGAATCCACAATATTTACCTTCGTCGAGGATTTCTGTCGCGATGAAGTGCTACCAATATTCAAAATGCCTGACTTACAAATATTTTATGCATCCAGGCTGACCGGAGGAACAAGATCGAAGCTATCCTTAAAAATTCAATGTAAAAAAACATTCCGGAATCCATAATATTTACCTTCGTCGAGGATTTCTGTCGCGATGAAGTGCTACCAATATTCAAAATGCCTGACTTACAAATATTTTATGAATCCAGGCTGACCGGAGGAACAAGATCTAAGCTATCCTTAAAAATTCAATGTAAAAAAAACATTCCGGAATCCACAATATTTACCTTCGTCGAGGCTTTCTGTCGCGATGAAGTGCTAGCAATGTTCAAAATGCCTGACTGACAAATATTTTATGAATCCAGGCTGACCGGAGGAACAAGATCGAAGCTATCCTTAAAAATTCAATGTAAAAAAACATTCCGGAATCCACAATATTTACCTTCGTCGAGGATTTCTGTCGCGATGAAGTACTACCAATGTTCAAAATGCCTGACTGACAAATATTTTATGAATCCAGGCTGACCGGAGGAACAAGATCGAAGCTATCCTTAAAAATTCAATGTAAAAAAAACATTCCGGAATGCACAATATATACCAACGTTGAGGATTTCTATCGCGATGAAGTACTACCAATGTTCAAAATGCCTGACTGACAAATATTTTATGAATCCAGGCTGACCGGAGGAACAAGATCGAAGCTATCCTTAAAAATTCAATGTAAAAAAACATTCCGGAATCCACAATATTTACCTTCGTCGAGGATTTCTCTCGCGATGAAGTGCTACCAATATTCAAAATGCCTGACTTACAAATATTTTATGAATCCAGGCTGACCGGAGGAACAAGATCGAAGCTATCCTTAAAAATTCAATGTAAAAAAAACATTCCGGAATCCACAATATTTACCTTCGTCGAGGATTTCTGTCGCGATGAAGTGCTAGCAATGTTCAAAATGCCTGACTGACAAATATTTTATGAATCCAGGCTGACCGGAGGAACAAGATCGAAGCTATCCTTAAAAATTCAATGTAAAAAAAACATTCCGGAATCCACAATATTTACCTTCGTCGAGGATTTCTGTCGCGATGAAGTACTACCAATGTTCAAAATGCCTGACTGACAAATATTTTATGAATCCAGGCTGACCGGAGGAACAAGATCGAAGCTATCCTTAAAAATTCAATGTAAAAAAAACATTCCGGAATGCACAATATTTACCTACGTCGAGGATTTCTGTCGCGATGAAGTACTACCAATGTTCAAAATGCCTGACTTACAAATATTTTATGAATCCAGGCTGACCGGAGGAACAAGATCGAAGCTATCCTTAAAAATTCAATGTAAAAAAAACATTCCGGAATCCACAATATTTACCTACGTCGAGGATTTCTGTAGCGATGAAGTACTACCAATGTTCAAAATGCCTGACTGACAAATATTTTATGAATCCAGGCTGACCGGAGGAACAAGATCGAATCTATCCTTAAAAATTCAATGTAAAAAAAACATTCCGGAATCCTCAATATTTACCTACGTCGAGGATTTCTGTCGCGATGAAGTACTACCAATGTTCAAAATGCCTGACTGACAAATATTTTATGAATCCAGGCTGACCTGAGGAACAAGATCGAAGCTATCCTTAAAAATTCAATGTAAAAAAACATTCCGGAATCCACAATATTTACCTTCGTCGAGGATTTCTGTCGCGATGAAGTGCTACCAATATTCAAAATGCCTGACTTACAAATATTTTATGAATCCAGGCTGACCGGAGGAACAAGATCGAAGCTATCCTTAAAAATTCAATGTAAAAAAACATTCCGGAATCCACAATATTTACCTACGTCGAGGATTTCTGTAGCGATGAAGTACTACCAATGTTCAAAATGCCTGACTGACAAATATTTTATGAATCCAGGCTGACCGGAGGAACAAGATCGAATCTATCCTTAAAAATTCAATGTAAAAAAACATTCCGGAATCCTCAATATTTACCTACGTCGAGGATTTCTGTCGCGATGAAGTACTACCAATGTTCAAAATGCCTGACTGACAAATATTTTATGAATCCAGGCTGACCGGAGGAACAAGATCGAAGCTATCCTTAAAAATTCAATGTAAAAAAACATTCCGGAATCCACAATATTTACCTACGTCGAGGATTTCTGTAGCGATGAAGTACTACCAATGTTCAAAATGCCTGACTGACAAATATTTTATGAATCCAGGCTGACCGGAGGAACAAGATCGAATCTATCCTTAAAAATTCAATGTAAAAAAAACATTCCGGAATCCTCAATATTTACCTACGTCGAGGATTTCTGTCGCGATGAAGTACTACCAATGTTCAAAATGCCTGACTGACAAATATTTTATGAATCCAGGCTGACCTGAGGAACAAGATCGAAGCTATCCTTAAAAATTCAATGTAAAAAAACATTCCGGAATCCACAATATTTACCTTCGTCGAGGATTTCTGTCGCGATGAAGTGCTACCAATATTCAAAATGCCTGACTTACAAATATTTTATGAATCCAGGCTGACCGGAGGAACAAGATCGAAGCTATCCTTAAAAATTCAATGTAAAAAAACATTCCGGAATCCACAATATTTACCTTCGTCGAGGATTTCTGTCGCGATGAAGTGCTACCAATATTCAAAATGCCTGACTTACAAATATTTTATGCATCCAGGCTGACCGGAGGAACAAGATCGAAGCTATCCTTAAAAATTCAATGTAAAAAAACATTCCGGAATCCACAATATTTACCTTCGTCGAGGATTTCTCTCGCGATGAAGTGCTACCAATATTCAAAATGCCTGACTTACAAATATTTTATGAATCCAGGCTGACCGGAGGAACAAGATCGCAGCTATCCTTAAAAATTCAATGTAAAAAAACATTCCGGAATCCACAATAGTTACCTTCGTCGAGGATTTCTGTCGCGATGAAGTGCTACCAATATTCAAAATGCCTGACTTACAAATATTTTATGAATCCAGGCTGACCGGAGGAACAAGATCGAAGCTATCCTTAAAAATTCAATGTAAAAAAAACATTCCGGAATCCACAATATTTACCTTCGTCGAGGCTTTCTGTCGCGATGAAGTGCTAGCAATGTTCAAAATGCCTGACTGACAAATATTTTATGAATCCAGGCTGACCGGAGGAACAAGATCGAAGCTATCCTTAAAAATTCAATGTAAAAAAAACATTCCGGAATGCACAATATTTACCTACGTCGAGGATTTCTGTCGCGATGAAGTACTACCAATGTTCAAAATGCCTGACTGACAAATATCTTATGAATCCAGGCTGACCGGAGGAACAAGATCGAATCTATCGTTGAAAATTCAATGTAAAAAAAACATTCCGTCATCCACAATATTTACCTACGTCGAGGATTTCTGTCGCGATGAAGTGCTACCAATGTTCAAAATGCCTGACTGACAAATATTTTATGAATCCAGGCTGACCGGAGGAACAAGATCGAAGCTATCCTTAAAAATTCAATGTAAAAAAAACATTCCGGAATGCACAATATTTACCTACGTCGAGGATTTCTGTCGCGATGAAGTACTACCAATGTTCAAAATGCCTGACTGACAAATATTTTATGAATCCAGGCTGACCGGAGGAACAAGATCGAATCTATCCTTGAAAATTCAATGTAAAAAAAACATTCCGGAATCCACAATATTTACCTACGTCGAGGATTTCTGTCGCGATGAAGTACTACCAATGTTCAAAATGCCTGACTTACAAATATTTTATGAATCCAGGCTGACCGGAGGAACAAGATCGAATCTATCCTTGAAAATTCAATGTAAAAAAACATTCCGGAATCCACAATATTTACCTACGTCGAGGATTTCTGTCGCGATGAAGTACTACCAATGTTCAAAATGCCTGACTTACAAATATTTTATGAATCCAGGCTGACCGGAGGAACAAGATCGAAGCTATCCTTAAAAATTCAATGTAAAAAAAACATTCCGGAATGCACAATATTTACCTACGTTGAGGATTTCTGTCGCGATGAAGTACTACCAATGTTCAAAATGCCTGACTGACAAATATTTTATGAATCCAGGCTGACCGGAGGAACAAGATCGAAGCTATCCTTAAAAATTCAATGTAAAAAAACATTCCGGAATCCACAATATTTACCTTCGTCGAGGATTTCTCTCGCGATGAAGTGCTACCAATATTCAAAATGCCTGACTTACAAATATTTTATGAATCCAGGCTGACCGGAGGAACAAGATCGAAGCTATCCTTAAAAATTCAATGTAAAAAAACATTCCGGAATCCACAATATTTACCTTCGTCGAGGATTTCTGTCGCGATGAAGTGCTAGCAATGTTCAAAATGCCTGACTGACAAATATTTTATGAATCCAGGCTGACCGGAGGAACAAGATCGAAGCTATCCTTAAAAATTCAATGTAAAAAAACATTCCGGAATCCACAATATTTACCTTCGTCGAGGATTTCTGTCGCGATGAAGTGCTACCAATATTCAAAATGCCTGACTTACAAATATTTTATGCATCCAGGCTGACCGGAGGAACAAGATCGAAGCTATCCTTAAAAATTCAATGTAAAAAAACATTCCGGAATCCACAATATTTACCTTCGTCGAGGATTTCTCTCGCGATGAAGTGCTACCAATATTCAAAATGCCTGACTTACAAATATTTTATGAATCCAGGCTGACCGGAGGAACAAGATCGAAGCTATCCTTAAAAATTCAATGTAAAAAAACATTCCGGAATCCACAATAGTTACCTTCGTCGAGGATTTCTGTCGCGATGAAGTGCTACCAATATTCAAAATGCCTGACTTACAAATATTTTATGAATCCAGGCTGACCGGAGGAACAAGATCGAAGCTATCCTTAAAAATTCAATGTAAAAAAAACATTCCGGAATCCACAATATTTACCTTCGTCGAGGCTTTCTGTCGCGATGAAGTGCTAGCAATGTTCAAAATGCCTGACTGACAAATATTTTATGAATCCAGGCTGACCGGAGGAACAAGATCGAAGCTATCCTTAAAAATTCAATGTAAAAAAAACATTCCGGAATGCACAATATTTACCTACGTCGAGGATTTCTGTCGCGATGAAGTACTACCAATGTTCAAAATGCCTGACTGACAAATATCTTATGAATCCAGGCTGACCGGAGGAACAAGATCGAATCTATCGTTGAAAATTCAATGTAAAAAAAACATTCCGTCATCCACAATATTTACCTACGTCGAGGATTTCTGTCGCGATGAAGTGCTACCAATGTTCAAAATGCCTGACTGACAAATATTTTATGAATCCAGGCTGACCGGAGGAACAAGATCGAAGCTATCCTTGAAAATTCAATGTAAAAAAAACATTCCGGAATCCACAATATTTACCTACGTCGAGGATTTCTGTCGCGATGAAGTACTACCAATGTTCAAAATGCCTGACTTACAAATATTTTATGAATCCAGGCTGACCGGAGGAACAAGATCGAAGCTATCCTTA
This sequence comes from Ascarosepion bandense, assembly GCA_037127315.1. Taxonomy (NCBI): domain Eukaryota; kingdom Metazoa; phylum Mollusca; class Cephalopoda; order Sepiida; family Sepiidae; genus Ascarosepion; species Ascarosepion bandense. The sequence goes on from JBBBDQ010001300.1 coordinate 656,977, forward strand.
AAAATTCAATGTAAAAAAAACATTCCGGAATGCACAATATTTACCTACGTTGAGGATTTCTGTCGCGATGAAGTACTACCAATGTTCAAAATGCCTGACTGACAAATATTTTATGAATCCAGGCTGACCGGAGGAACAAGATCGAAGCTATCCTTAAAAATTCAATGTAAAAAAACATTTCGGAATCCACAATATTTACCTTCGTCGAGGATTTCTCTCGCGATGAAGTGCTACCAATATTCAAAATGCCTGACTTACAAATATTTTATGAATCCAGGCTGACCGGAGGAACAAGATCGAAGCTATCCTTAAAAATTCAATGTAAAAAAAACATTCCGGAATCCACAATATTTACCTTCGTCGAGGATTTCTGTCGCGATGAAGTGCTAGCAATGTTCAAAATGCCTGACTGACAAATATTTTATGAATCCAGGCTGACCGGAGGAACAAGATCGAAGCTATCCTTAAAAATTCAATGTAAAAAAACATTCCGGAATCCACAATATTTACCTTCGTCGAGGATTTCTGTCGCGATGAAATACTACCAATGTTCAAAATGCCTGACTGACAAATATTTTATGAATCCAGGCTGACCGGAGGAACAAGATCGAAGCTATCTTTAAAAATTCAATGTAAAAAAAACATTCCGGAATGCACAATATTTACCTACGTCGAGGATTTCTGTCGCGATGAAGTACTACCAATGTTCAAAATGCCTGACTGACAAATATCTTATGAATCCAGGCTGACCGGAGGAACAAGATCGAATCTATCCTTGAAAATTCAATGTAAAAAAAACATTCCGTCATCCACAATATTTACCTACGTCGAGGATTTCTGTCGCGATGAAGTGCTACCAATGTTCAAAATGCCTGACTGACAAATATTTTATGAATCCAGGCTGACCGGAGGAACAAGATCGAAGCAATCCTTAAAAATTCAATGTAAAAAAACATTCCAGAATCCACAATATTTACCTTCGTCGAGGATTTCTGTCGCGATGAGGTACTACCAATGTTCAAAATGCCTGACTTACAAATATTTTATGAATCCAGGCTGACCGGAGGAACAAGATCGAAGCTATCCTTAAAAATTCAATGTAAAAAAAACATTCCGGAATCCACAATATTTACCTACGTCGAGGATTTCTGTAGCGATGAAGTACTACCAATGTTCAAAATGCCTGACTGACAAATATTTTATGAATCCAGGCTGACCGGAGGAACAAGATCGAATCTATCCTTAAAAATTCAATGTAAAAAAAACATTCCGGAATCCTCAATATTTACCTACGTCGAGGATCTCTGTCGCGATGAAGTACTACCAATGTTCAAAATGCCTGACTGACAAATATTTTATGAATCCAGGCTGACCGGAGGAACAAGATCGAAGCTATCCTTAAAAATTCAATGTAAAAAAAACATTCCGGAATGCACAATATTTACCTACGTCGAGGATTTCTGTCGCGATGAAGTACTACCAATGTTCAAAATGCCTGACTGACAAATATTTTATGAATCCAGGCTGACCGGAGGAACAAGATCGAAGCTATCCTTAAAAATTCAATGTAAAAAAACATTCCGGAATCCACAATATTTACCTTCGTCGAGGATTTCTCTCGCGATGAAGTGCTACCAATATTCAAAATGCCTGACTTACAAATATTTTATGAATCCAGGCTGACCGGAGGAACAAGATCGAAGCTATCCTTAAAAATTCAATGTAAAAAAACATTCCGGAATCCACAATATTTACCTTCGTCGAGGATTTCTGTCGCGATGAAGTACTACCAATGTTCAAAATGCCTGACTGACAAATATTTTATGAATCCAGGCTGACCGGAGGAACAAGATCGAAGCTATCCTTAAAAATTCAATGTAAAAAAAACATTCCGGAATGCACAATATTTACCTACGTCGAGGATTTCTGTCGCGATGAAGTACTACCAATGTCCAAAATGCCTGACTGACAAATATCTTATGAATCCAGGCTGACCGGAGGAACAAGATCGAATCTATCCTTGAAAATTCAATGTAAAAAAAACATTCCGTCATCCACAATATTTACCTACGTCGAGGATTTCTGTCGCGATGAAGTGCTACCAATGTTCAAAATGCCTGACTGACAAATATTTTATGAATCCAGGCTGACCGGAGGAACAAGATCGAAGCTATCCTTAAAAATTCAATGTAAAAAAAACATTCCGGAATGCACAATATTTACCTACGTCGAGGATTTCTGTCGCGATGAAGTACTACCAATGTTCAAAATGCCTGACTGACAAATATTTTATGAATCCAGGCTGACCGGAGGAACAAGATCGAATCTATCCTTGAAAATTCAATGTAAAAAAAACATTCCGGAATCCACAATATTTACCTACGTCGAGGATTTCTGTCGCGATGAAGTACTACCAATGTTCAAAATGCCTGACTTACAAATATTTTATGAATCCAGGCTGACCGGAGGAACAAGATCGAATCTATCCTTAAAAATTCAATGTAAAAAAACATTCCGGAATCCACAATATTTACCTTCGTCGAGGATTTCTGTCGCGATGAAGTACTACCAATGTTCAAAATGCCTGACTGACAAATATTTTATGAATCCAGGCTGACCGGAGGAACAAGATCGAAGCTATCCTTAAAAATTCAATGTAAAAAAAACATTCCGGAATGCACAATATTTACCTACGTCGAGGATTTCTGTCGCGATGAAGTACTACCAATGTTCAAAATGCCTGACTGACAAATATCTTATGAATCCAGGCTGACCGGAGGGACAAGATCGAATCTATCCTTGAAAATTCAATGTAAAAAAAACATTCCGGAATCCACAATATTTACCTACGTCGAGGATTTCTGTCGCGATGAAGTACTACCAATGTTCAAAATGCCTGACTGACAAATATTTTATGAATCCAGGCTGACCGGAGGAACAAGATCGAAGCTATCCTTAAAAATTCAATGTAAAAAAAACATTCCGGAATCCACAATATTTACCTTCGTCGAGGATTTCTGTCGCGATGACGTACTACCAATGTTCAAAATGCCTGACTGACAAATATTTTATGAATCCAGGTTGACCGGAGGAACAAGATCGAAGCTATCCTTAAAAATTCAATGTAAAAAACAACAACAAAAAATCAGAAGAAATTAACAATTTTAAACCGCTGCTGATGTTTAATTCAGACCTAAGAAAATCTATAACCTTACCTTTCATTAACAATAATAATGATGATTTTATCCATTTAGTACATGCGGTACAAAACCGAGAATTTGTCAAGGAACAGACCTTTGATCGGACACCAAAACTTTGATTCCAGGAACATTTCTTGTTCTTGTTAAAAGGTGCAATGATTCAACATAAACAAATGTGACGCAAATCTAAACGCCATATTAGTCACATCTGATTAAAAAAAAACAAGGCTAAATGAAGCATACGTAATACGATTGCTTTTTCTCTTCTAGCTTCCGTCAAATCAGTTTAACCAAATCGAGGTATGTGGTTTCTGGTCTTTCTTCGAATGGTCTATCCTTCGTCTTTTTAGGATGTGAAGACACTCCCTCTTTCTCATGTGTTGGGCGTTTACATAAACTTACATACAATTTTCCAGACAACCATTGTAAAGCTATTGTACTGTTGTTAGTAACGCATGGCTGGAATACAGAACCAAATTTCCCGCGCGTAAAATAATTGATTATTTATTTCTGAACTTTGTCAAATTAACGTCAACCGAGTCGAGAATATATAGTTTCGAATCAGGCTTCTAATGTTCAATCTTCTTGTAAGGATCCAAAAGGTTTTGTCTTCCCTTCTCCTGGCTTTGGGACTTTTTGTAATATATGTTCTTTTCTTGTTATCTGTACTTCTTATACGTGTATATCTTAAGTAGAGATGGGCTCACTTCTCGTTTATGCATCTTTTGAGACCCGATTCTGTACTTGGTGGTTTTGAAGAAACCCTCTAGGAACCTGGCCATTTTGACGTTCTGGGGTGAAAAGTTTACATTCGTACCTCTTGGGATGAAACCAGTATATATTGACAATCGGTCAACTTTTCTTTGATCAAAAGATTTTGGTGAATATCAAATCAGATTTCTGATTTTTTTTATTTGAATCTTATGCAACCCTAACCTTGCTCGAGTTATTAATGCTCAATACAAAGAATCAAAAGAACAAACAAACCCTCTAAAGTGTCATCTGGGTCTCATATTCCTCACACTAAAACAAGATATTCGATTACCACTTACGTTGCTCGTTGATGATTCATAAAAGAAAAAACAGCTTTTAAACAAACTGCAAAATTGGGATCCCTGTATGGCACATATGGTCTACGGCTATATCGTGTTGAATACACCAGTTCCCTTCCGGTCACCGAAGTTAAGCAACATCGAGCCTCGTCAGTACTTAAATTGGTGACCATTTGGGAATACCAGGTGCTGTAAACGTGAGGACCAAGAGTGCTCCACCGGTCCTCCAGGTTTGGGGTTGGGTGCAGGGCTAACAACCCTGCTCCGTAAAAAAACAGTTTGTTACAGAAACAGCAACAAAAAGTTGCTGCCCTATGTACAATCTGGGTGTGATGGATAAATGATGATGATGATTATGGCACATATTAAAAGACAGACGGCATTTAATCAAATTTTGTCAATATTGTTTCCTTGCATACGCTGAAGAGTTGGTGCCGTCTATTGAACAGGTGAAGAGGCTTATCCCTTTTTGCCGATCATGGATTATCAGGTAAGGTTTATGTTTCAATTTGTTTCACTGCTCTGTTGGTTGGGTGGTAGAATATGATGACTGCAGTGGAGTAAGATACCCCACCTCAAGCGCACCTCCCCATGAGGCAACCTGTTTGCCAAGGATGACAATTCGTAATGCCTGGGGACAGCATCCTGATGGCTGAGGACTTTGAGCTGGGCAACATGTAAACTCCAACACATCACTTTGGCCCTTACTTAGGCTAGATGGAGAGGCCTGATCCAATCAGCTGATCAGTCATCTTGAGCTTTAAACAATTGGAGTAGATAGGCTAAACTATCGCCCGGTTTACACTCCACCCACGTCTATTGAACAGGTGAAGAGGCTCATCCCTTGTTCCCTGTTTAGGATGTGGTTTCCGGCTTTCTCTTTTCCAATCTTTTCACTCTTATGTAGCCCCTTGCGCTTCAGTGGCATTGCCACCTTGCTCGGGGTGATATGATTAAAAAAAAATAAAAATAAAAATAAATAACATTGGCCACAATCACACTGCAAAAAATGCCACGATCTCGTTTCAAAATATCCATTCTTCAATTTTGCATGTAAGAAAAAACAGTAACAGAGAGAAATCCAACCATTGTAAATAATGTCACAAAGCAAAGCTTCTGCAGCCAGTCAAGTATTCAGAAATTGTTCCAGTATTTTTGCCTCGCACAAAAATTGCAGCACCTGATTGAGTAGGACAAAGAAGCTGGAACAACATTTCTTGTTACACATCCAAAAAGACAGAAGACAGCTGACCGATGGGCCAGGTCAGAACTTGTACTGAAAAAGGAGAAACTTAAGCCAGAAGACATTGCGTCAAAGACACCTTATCAACAGAAATCATACAGGGATCTTATGATGTCCTTATGCCTTTCTTAGAAGAGCCAGCAGATACCGAAATAACAGTAAAGCATGCAATGGAGCTTGTTGTGAAGAATTGGTCATTGTATCTCTAAGATGTGCGTTGTGGTACAGTGGATATCGGCTCGGAACGAGAAACCGGGGAACCGAGTTCGAATTCCATTTAAATCCACTGTATTCACTTACGCGCAAATATCCTTGGGAAAAGTATTAATCCACCTATTCCTTCCAGTTATGGGTTAAATAGCAGAACAGATTGGGTTCTATAGCCTTGGTCGGCAACCAGTCTACCGCAGAAAGCAATGGCAACCTACTGCGGGCTAATCTTCTGCCCAGTCTGTCATGTCTCTTTCGAGACATGATCGCCCAAGCGTGTATCACGTATGGCACTTAACTGACTGACTGGTCTCTAAGAAAATCCAATCGACACAGCCTGATTTATTTGGCGAGGACTGATTTATAGCGTCTTCATATCGAAATGAATATAATTAAATCGACTTTTTAATTTGTTCATTCGGAAGGTAAAACCTCCGGTCGAGCTGATGCAGTCTTGAAAGGACATCGCACGTTTCATGAGGTCTATACGCGTATTCATATACGGCAGCACTCTACAATAAACCTATCTAAACTAGGAACAATCTCTTTCACAGGATGTTGAAAAGTGTAGCTTCAAATCTCAGTGCGCTGTCAATCGAATAAAGGTGCCGTCATTACTATTATGTCTTTCATTTCAGTTTGCTTGTTCACAGAAAAGCAGATTTCAAACCTTTCATTCAATTCTTTGGGTAACTTGTTATGTGGATATCCTTACCGAACCAAATAAACTAGACACGCAATTTTTCATTTATGTCAAAGATACGGTGCTAGTTCAACAGATAGAACCATTGAAAGATTCAGGATCGTTTCATGAAAATCTTTTCTTTGTTCCTAACAAAATTTGTGGCGATACCGAGCAAAAGCGAGAGACCGGATGTTTGCTCTACAACGACCAGAAAGCAAATGACCAAAAGTCGTTTCTGCGCAGGTGGATTCGCGCAGGTGTTCCAGTTGAAAAATAAAAATTAATCATATATTAAATTTTCATTTCGCGAGCCTACGCGAATTTTATTTACCAGTCAATAGAAAGCCCAGAATCAAATTCTAGTGTGAAATCCCAAACGAGCTACTTTTGATCCAAAAAGCAGATATAAAAAGCCGAGACAGAATGCACCCAGCGGACAGAAAAACGGACACAGACGAGCGTGATTAGTACCTCCCTTGACCAAGTCAATTGGCTTACTATGTTCGCCTGCATTCACCTCTCCTTACCTTCTTCCCTGTCTCAAAAATACTTACTGATATAAGGAGCGACTACAACAAAGACATTCATTACTCACGACGCTCCCAAATTCCTAAGCCTTAAATCTCTTTCAGAGCATATTATATTGCCATGAACATTTTAACCTACGTTGGACTTGTATTCATGTTATTACTTTAATCGTAAAAACATTAATTGATATGTGCATATATAAATGTTCTTTTCAACTCAAATTGCTTTTCATGATCTTATAATCATTTTATGACTTCTAGTGGGCTATCTACCACAAGGCCAAATTCCGTTAACCTGCAACAGTATACAATTACCCTTCACTAGAACGGAATCCCACTACAACTAGAAAAGAATAGATAAGCAACCCACTATAATAGAAAACATACCCACTTAGCTTTTTACTTGGAACAATACATTTGATTGTATAAATGAAAAAATCTTAGGTTAATGCATGGGAAATATAACCGAAGCAGTTTTTGTTGACATAACAGTTTGTTAGATTTCTTTATAGATATTTCTCCATTTAATGATTTAAGAAGCAAAATTCTTTCTTATATGAAATGAAAGAGTTAATGTATGGATCAAAATCTGAGATTTATATTCATGCTCTTTAAAATGCGTTAAATAAATATGGTTGTCATTTTTTGTTAGTCTGTTATTTTTTTGATATTTTTACTTTGGCTGATATAAAAAGTAAAATTCTTTCTTACATGGAACAAAAGATTTAGATCAACATCCTAGATTTATATTCATGCAACTGAAAAATGGCTTAAATATGGCCGTCATTTTTTGCTAGACTTTTCTTTTTTGGATATTTCTACTTTTATGCGTATAAAAAGCGAAATTATTTCTTACATGGAACAAAAGATTTAACTGTATAGATCAACATCCTAGATTTATATTCATGCAACTGTAAAAAGATTAAATATGGTTGTCCTTTTTTGTTAGACTTTTTTTGCATATTTCTCTACATTCTCTGCTCCCCATATTCTCTTTCAGCTCATTATTCGCCATGAACATTCTAATCTCCGTTGGACCTTTATTTCAAGTACTGCTTTAATTGTAAAACATTAATTGATATATATATATATATATATATATATATATGTATGTATGTATGTATGTATGTATGTGTGTGTGTGTGTTATTTTCAAGCCAATTTGCTTTTCTTGATTTTATAATCATTTTATGACTTATAGTGGGCTATCTACCACAAGACCAAATTCCGTGAACCTGCAACAGTATATAATTACCCTTCACTAGAACGAACTACAACTAGAAAAAGGAATAGATAAGCAGCCAACTATAAATTAACATTTTTAAATATTTTGTTTAGCTTTTTAAAGGCATATTTCGCTATTCCCGGGCATTTTCAGATTTCGGGGCCGATATTTCGTTATGTATTAAACTATTTTCTAAAAGGGGCACGATCAGGCCGGCGCGTTGTCTTCTCCGCGTCCGGTTACGACGGTGTGTGATTGCCGCGTGTCAACACTTAGCGAACAACGAACTCCTGCTACACGTCGGATCAAGCAGCCACGTGGTCGGCTACGCGTCCGACTCGCGTTTGATCATGCCGGTGAGTGGTCGCTGCATGTCTAAACTTAGCGAATTACAATCTCGAAATTTCTCTCATGCAACGGAGGTGGTTTTATTGATTAGCAAGCTTCTCTCATTAGTTTGATTACGACTGAGTAGTGAGTTCGATATGGTGCAGTGGATATCGGCTCTGAGCGAGAAATCGGAGAGTCGAGTTCGAATTCCATCTGAATTCGTTGCATCCCCTAACGCGTAATAAATATCTTTGATAAAGATATTAATCCGTCGCTTCACCCTCCAGCTATGGATTAAGTAGCCGGACAGATTGGGATTTATTGCTTTGGGTGGCAACCAGTCTACCAGAGAAAGTAATGGCAATCTATTGCGGGAAATTCTTCTGCCCAGTCAGTGATGTCTCTTTTGAGGCATGATCTCCCAAGCGTGTATCAGGTAAGACACTTAACTGATAACTAAGTGAGTTCAATAATTGCTGGGTGCCCCACACTTTCGGCCTTGTGCCACATCTAAGCTACGCTTGGAACAACATTTGTTCACTTGGTGTAATTGTTAGCTAGCTAGGTTCACGACTGAGTAGGGAGTTCGATCCTCACTGGGTGCTCCTTACTTTCGGTTTTGTGCGAAATCTAAGCTTCGTTTGGAAAATCATACTCGGTAAAAAGTTCATAAATAAATCCATTTCTGCTTAATGATGACGTCCCAAGTTTAACTGTTCCTCTTGCTAATGGACATAAATGCTGGGAAAATGATCGGTTCCCTGGACCACACCAGTAAGTACCTGACTCCTCCTGATATCAGGTCAGGCCGATAATGGTGTACAGATTCCATACATGAACAGCAGCTGTCGAGTCTTCACTTTCCAGCCACGACAAAATCCAAAAGCGTTTCCGCGTCCTTATGGGTGATTAATTATTTTCTACTCTAAATCTCTTTCCCAGAGAGGAAATGTAGAAATGTCACACTACTTTCAGCTGCTAAATAAAAGTGAAAGGTTAATGGGTAGAACGACGGGCGTACCAAGAGAAAGAATGAGGATTTTTTTTCATAATGTTGGTAAATAGAAACGATGGGTTAATGGAAAGAACGATGGACATACCGAGAGAAAGAATGAGGATTTTTTTTCATAATGTTGGTAAATAGAAACGATGGGTTAATGGAAAGAACGATGGACATACCGAGAGAAAGAATGAAGATTTTTTTCATAATGTTGGTAAATAGAAACGATGGGTTAATGGAAAGAACGATGGACATACCGAGAGAAAGAATGAGGATTTTTTTTCATAATGTTGGTAAATAGAAACGATGGGTTAATGGAAAGAACGATGGACATACCGAGAGAAAGAATGAGGATTATTTTCATAATGTTGGTAAATAGAAACGATGGGTTAATGGAAAGAACGATGGACATACCGAGAGAAAGAATGAGGATTTTTTTTCATAATGTTGGTAAATAGAAACGATGGGTTAATGGAAAGAACGATGGACATACCGAGAGAAAGAATGAGGATTTTTTTTCATAATGTTGGTAAATAGAAACGATGGGTTAATGGAAAGAACGATGGACATACCGAGAGAAAGAATGAGGATTTTTTTTCATAATGTTGGTAAATAGAAACGATGGGTTAATGGAAAGAACGATGGACATACCGAGAGAAAGAATGAAGATTTTTTTATTTCTTTATTTTTCAAAACAGCCAAAAAGCATTTCCCACGGATGAACAAATCCAAAAATAGTTATGTGCTTTTTGGTTTGACAGCTGATTGATCATTGTTGATTCCCCGAGAGTTGGTTGTCAAAGCACAGATAAATACAAAAATCCAGCATCCCCAAAGTAGGGAATGACAAAATTTGATTAATGACTTTAAGGTAGGTCACCCCAGGTAGACATTTCCTATATTTAACCATTCTCGGTATCCTTACCCGCCTATCACCCACCCTCTGACATTTCCTATATTTAACCATTCTCGGTATCCTTACCCGCCTATCACCCACCCTCTGACATTTCCTATATTTAACCATCCTTCCTCCACTCTATGTTGCCCCCTGCGCAGTAGTGGCAGTGAAATGCCTTGCTCGGGGTGAAACGCTTATAAAAAATAAATAAATAAATAAATGAAAACCAAGAAGGAAAATTTTGAAATAATAAATTCTAATTACTGAGTATGAGATAGGCCGCCGACCAGTCGAGAATCACATTGGTCTGAGGGTAGTTAAGGTGGTAGGCGAAGCTGAAATGCTGAAGAAAGTAGAGAGATTGGTCACATCCCTTGAGACGCGATTATATGAGATGCCAATAAGATAAGGTAGGAGTTATTAGGGTGGATCGATGCCTGTAAGCGATTCTTACGGGGAAAGGGAATTCCCCGTTTTGAGAGTGTAATTAATTACCAGTGACAAGATTTTTTGTGAGTAGGTTCATAAATACGAGGGTCCAAGTGACCGAAGTGAGTTAGGAGTTTATCAGTAACAGTTCAGTTAAAGACGAGAGATGTGTTATTACAGAACTGCCTGCCTGAGAAGAATCCCCGACTTAAGCTTTGTGCTAGACTAACCAAACCAGCTAAAGCGTTACATCCAATAGAAGCAGGGGTTTGGGGTTATAGTTGCCAACATGAGAAAGTGATAATTTCAAACCAAGTGTTGTACCAAAGAACAGATATAAAAGATTTTAATTCTATTATGATATCTTTTCATCTTGCGTCTGTTATTTTGCCTGGACCGATCAATTACAGCGATTTCTGAAGACTATTCGACTTTGCCCGCTTTATGATCAAACAAAACACAACGTGGAATAAGGCAAGGTTTAGATCGAAGTGATCAGCTCATCGATCAAGCTGCAGAGATAGGGTATTTTGGACTGCCGACCAGTGTGCGAGGCGACAGAAAACATCCCACTGCTCTATCGCTATTTCCATGGAAAGTGCTCAAACGAACTAAATTCCTTAGTTCCACAAATTCTAATTTTCACCACTAAGACCCGCTATGCTCTACCCCTCATTCCCTTCATATTCCATTAGTGAGATGTAAGTTCCACTCGAGCAGTTTCTTCCCACGAACTGCTCATTAAAATCTTAACCTTTTCAAGTCTAGGGTTAGAAATTATCTTCCTCACATACAGTACTGAGCAAAAGTATTAGGACAAGAACTATTTTATCATTTATGAGGCATATTGACAGAAAATAAACAATTTAATTAAAGTAATTTTATTTGACTTACTCAACAAATACTTTAACAAGAAAAAATACTTGTTACAAAATAAATTTTATATTTAATAGCCTTTTGCTTTGCTCACAGCCTTCATTCTGTCAGGCATTGACATCACAAGCTTCTTCAATGTATCTAATGGTATCTCCTGCCAAGCAGCTTCTACTTGTTCCCAAAGTGTGTCTTGCAAAGTAAGATTAGATTTATCAATTTTTTTATCCAAAATATCCCATAAATGTTCAATAGGATTGAGATCAGGGCTTTGTGGGGGCCAATTCAAATTCCGAAGCCTTCCTTTCTCTTCCTTTTTAGTTAAATAATCAATACTTATTAGCAATTTACTTGGCTTTTCACCCTGAATTTGAATTTCAGTGAGGTTTTTAGTAAAATCACCCTTGTCTTAATATTTTTGCCCACTACCGATATTGTGCAAAAGTGTTAGGACAGAGGTTATGTTAATCTTTATTTTGATGCCTCATGAAAGATAAAATAGTTCTTGTCCTAATACTTTTGCACTGTACTGTGTATATACTAGGTGCGATTGGTAAATTGTCGCAATTATTTTGACGCCTCATGAAAGATAAAATAGTTCTTGTCCTAATACTTTTGCACTGTACTGTATATATACTGGGTGCGATTGGTAAATTGTCGCAATTATTTTGATGCCTCATGAAAGATAAAATAGTTCTTGTCCTAATACTTTTGCACTGTACTGTATATATACTATGTGCGATTGGTAAATTGTCGCAATTATTTTGATGCCTCATAAAAGATAAAATAGTTCTTGTCCTAATACTTTTGCACAATACTCTATTTCCATAAACTCTTCCTCTGTAACCCTTTACCTAGAGGGTCTCCGGACTTTTTTTTTTTTTGTCTTTTTCATTCTGTTTCAGGCCATCAACACTGTTTCACCTGAACATATTACGTTGTTAAAATCGTGTCCCTCTAATAAATCTTCGCAGGACTTCTAGTTTTCTTAGGATCAGTTCAGTTAAATAAATTCGGTGAGCAGCTTTCTCTTACACTCCTTTCTGTTTTTAAGCACTCTATTTGTTTTCTATTAGTGTGCAGTTGGTTTATTACCGAACACAAGGGGACAAAGCAAGATGTATGTAGAGTCAGTCGGTCGTAGCTATGTGTTACAAAGAGAATCGGAATGGGAGGGTAACATTGATTCGAGTCGTAGTTGGATCCTCTTCTGCTCAACATTCCCAGAAGTAGTTCAACCGCGGCTGCAATTTCGAAAAGTTCTTTTTCTTCTTGAGTAGCCATCTATAATATAAACACAAAGTTGATTCCCTGTTCGTTACACTCTTGCACGCGTCTATGTATTTATTTTTATGTCTGTGTTGGGCGTGAGTGACCTACAAATGCTACAAATGCCATTTAACGTATACACAAGCGCGCACGCGCACACACGCATGCACACACACACACACACACACACACACACACACACACATATGTATGTATGTAAGTATGTGTGTGTGTGTTGTTTAACTACTTAGTTTTGGGTCATAATAAGATTAGACCAGTGCACATTTGTATTAAAACGTGTTCAATACAATTATATTGTAGAACTTTTGAATATTTTCCATTTGTAAACGAGTTATTACGCGACTTAGGTTTCTACCATGAGTGGTGTCTTTAGATGATTTGAAAAATATATATATATACATATATATATATACAATTTGATTATGTTTGAAATAGTCAGTTAAGTGCCATAACGGGATTCAATAACTTTGAATAGTTGAATTAAAAGGAAGGTAATTGATGTACTAGGATATCTGGAAGAGGCATGGCATCTCGAACTTGAACTATCTAACCCAGCGAACGAAATTAAGGGTTAGGTTAAAAATTCGTAACACCTGAGGAAGACCGGAGCGTACAACGGTCGAAACGTCGTGAACTTGTCAATAAAGATGAGGACAAAAGTTTGAATAATGTGAATAGTGCAAATAATTACAAAACCTCATCTCAGAAATATAGACAGATATTGAAGGTGAATATGGCAACAAAGATGAGGACAACAGTATGAACAATGTAAATTGTGTAAATAATTACAATACCTCACCTCAGAAATATAGACAGATATTGAAGGTGAATATGGCAACAAAGATGAGGACAACAGTCCGAACAATGTAAATAGTGTAAATAATTACAAGAGCTCATCTCAGAAATATAGGCAGATATTGAAGGTGAATATGGCAACAAAGATGAGGATAACAGTAAATAGTGTAAATAATTACAATACCTCAGAAATATAGTAAAAACACATCTACTTGACTACAAATGTTCCCACTTTTTTTCCTTTTAAAGCAATTCTGGTTTAAATTTTAATTCATCTGCTAAAAACCAGCGGGCAACTCGGAGAAAAGAAAAACAGTGTGTAAAGGAAAAAAAAGTCAGAGTGAAAAGATGACTATGAATTTTTTTAACACTGAAAAAAAGCGGAATAAACCAGCATTTATTTTTGCCTTTTTTTATAAATTCAACGGGAACAATTGTTATTTTATTCTCAATGTCTTTTGCTTTTTTAAAACTTTTCTTCGTCTAACAAAAAACTCTGACCTCGATTATTTTTTGCACTAAAGGCAAAACATTAAACCTAAAACATTGTAGAGGACAAAACCAGTTTATTTTACTCATCCTTTCTATTATATTAAAGATCGTTGAGCATTTATATATATATATATATATATATATATATATATATATATATATATATATACTAGCAGTATAACCCAGCTTTGCTCGGGTGTAATGAAAGCTTTAAAACTAATCCATGGTCCTGGAGCTCAGACTCTTTGGACGTTGGCATGAAAGCAATAGTTGTTTCCGGTTAAAGCAAAACCGTAGATTGAAAGAAAAAATAAATAGATGTAAGTCAAATTTTGATTTCCTAGTATCGATATCAAATGTTTTTTTCTTCGTAAACTAATTTTTGAAGGCTAGATAAGTCCTCTGAGTAAATGGTATCATGGCTGAGACTAAGAACTACAATTATACCTACTAAGAGCCAAACCCGAAGCAAAAACTAAAATAAAAGGGCTGAAAAAAAAAATGCAGACATACAGGCAGATAAACAGACACACACACACAAACATCTTGCCTTTTTTATCGATTTTCTTCATTATTGTAATAACTGCAATCTTGAAACTTCTGAATATCGTTGCTTATGTCTTTGTCTATGAATGTAAATTTGATTAAAATCGGACCACTCCTTCTATAACCCGATTTTTTCGATTATCGATTTTCGATATTTATCGGGGGTACCTCTACACAAAACCTAGCTAAGAACACTCGCAGACGCTTATAGTACAACTGTAAATTTTCAAGGAAATCGGTTCAGCCGTTCCGGCGTCTATAGGTAATGAACACACACACACACAAGCTTCTTCAATGACACACACACACACACACACATACACACACAGACAAATTTCAATTCATAAATAAGTTTATATATATATATATATATATATATATATATATATATATATATATATATTAATAAATATACATATTTTCCTACGTTTTAGGCACAACTCGGAGTTTTATGGATTTTTCACCAATCATCAGATGCTTATCATATCGTACTGGTCTTTTATCGATAAAAGGCCAATAAGATATGATAAGCACCCGATGATTAGTGTAAAATGCATGAAACTCAGAGTCGTGCTTAAAAGGCAGGATAATAATATGTATATTTATTAATATATTTTTTTTTCTGTAATACAGCATTGAGCACTTTTCTATTCACACCTGATTAATATTTATATATTCATGTGTATATACGCGTATACGCGCGTGCACACACACACACACACACACATAT
>JBBBDQ010001300.1:677500-750000 GCA_037127315.1 Ascarosepion bandense
ACTCCCTTATTACTAGAGTTAGTACATTAACGAAATTGGATTGATTTATGCAACTTATTGTTATATATCGCCGTACGACGACAAACAACAAACACGCATATATAAAAATATAAGGTTATATTTTTATTATTGACGACGAACCCGTGTGGAATAGAGAGTGGAAGAGTGAGAGCGCACATAGAATGGGTCGACGGGAGTGTAGTCTTGCCTGTGGTGTCTCTCTGCGTCCACTGGCCGTTCTCTGCTGGCGAATCCGTGTGTCGAGGTCTTTATATAGTCTTCTAGAACCGGGACTTTCCTTCCGGTTTTGCCTCGACCACGCAACGCCCACGTAATTCTAAGAGACACCTGATCTGTTTGCCTCCGTAGTCATTTCCGCCGCTGTCGGAAATAAGGTCAAACGACATCCGCTCCAGGCCCCGACAGGATGTATTTCTCAAACACCTGTCTTGTCGTTCGCCGACCCCTTCACCGACGGGAAACACCATCGCTTGCATCAACCTTCCTCGGGTGGGGCCAGATTGTTATATTACATTATTAACGATACTAAGGTGGTGATTTGATTCTTTGTTGATGTAATTGTGATGGTTCTAGACAGCATATTGAGATAAATATTTTGCTGTTGTTATTCACTGCACGGGCCCACTAGTTTTATCCATAAAAGTTCCTCAAAACTGATAATTTCTCGACCAAACAGTCAGTCAGACAGTTAATCAGTAGGTTAAATACCATACTTAATACATTCTTGGGCGATCATGTCTCTTTAGTGAGTTGAGTAATGGGGCAGAACTTTTTCCCGGAGTAGGTTACCATTACTTTCTGCAGTAGGCTGGTTGCCAGCCAAGGCTATAGAACCCAATCTGTCCTGTTATTTGACTTATAGCTAGAGGGAGAAGAGATATTTTATATTATTAAGTAGTAATTAGTAAGGGATCAGTTTATTACTTCATAACGAAATAAAACTGATCCCCCACTTTATGACCAGTAGAAGCCTTAATCATGTTTTCAACTATTATATTCAGTCAGTTAAACGCCATACGCGATACCTTCTAGGGTGATCATATGTCTAACTGGGCACAACTTTTTCCCGCAGTACGTTACCATTATTTTCTGCAGCAGACTGGTTGCCAACCAAACCTGTACAACTCAATTTGTCTTACTATTTAACCCATAGTTGGAGGAAGAAGCGGTGGATTAATACCTTTCCCAAGGATAGTTCAGCGCAATATGAATGAAAGCATTTTAATATTAAACAAATAAAAATCGGAAGACGCCGCCATTATCACAGAAAAAAAAAACGTTATCATCGCTGCACATTTTTTTCTTCTTTTTCTTCTTTTTAATATCATCATCAACATCATCATCATTATTGAAGTTAATGAGGAAATGCGACGTGCTATTAGAATTGCTATTATTATAACTGTTATATTCATTACCGTGGCTCTTGCTGATAAAAGAAACATTAGGTATATACAAAAGTAGCAGTATAGCCAGGCGTTGCTCGGGTGTAATGAAAGCTTTAAAACTAATCCATGGTCCTGGAACTCAGACTCTTTGGACGTTGGCACGAAAGACTAAAAAGCAATAGTTGTTTCCAATTAAAGCGAAACCGTAGACTGAAATAAAAATGAATGGTTGTAAGTCAATTTTGATTTCCTGGTATCGATATAAAATTTTCTGCACTATTGTCAGAACTGCAATCTTGAAAATTCTGAAGATCGTTTCTTATGTCTTTGTCTATGAGTGTATGAAATTTGATTAAAATCGGATCTTTCCTTCTATAACCCGATATATTCGATTATCGATTTTCGATATTTATTGAGGGTACCTCGACGCAAGACCTAGCTATGAACACTTGCAGACGCTTATAGTACAACTGTGTAAATTTTCAAGAAAATCGGTTCAGCCGTTTCGGAGTCTATAGGTAACGGACACACACACACACACACACACACACACACACACACACACACACACACAATTCCAACAGTTCGGACCTTTACATCTAAGCCTCTCTCTACTCTATCGTTATTTCCATGGAAAATGTTCAGATGAGCTCTATTCTTTAATACCAAAAGTTCAGATCTTTACAGCAAAGCCTCTCTCTTCTTTTATCGTTATTTCCATGGAAAATGTTAAGATGAGCTCCATTCTTTAGTTCCACCAGTTCAGACCTTTACAGCTAAACCACTCTACTCCATCGTTATTTCTAGCGAAAATGTCCAGATGAGATCCATTCTTTAGTTTCACCAATTCAGACCTTTACAGCTAAACCACTCTACTCCATCGTTATGTCTAGGGAAAATGTCCAGATGAGCTCCATTCTTTAGTTCCACCAGTTCAGATCTTTACATCTAAGCCTCTCTCTACTCTATCGTTATTTCAATGGAAAATGTTCAGATGAGCTCCATTGTTAATTCCACCAGTTCAGGCCTTTACAACTAAGCCTCTCTCTGTTCTATCGTTATTTCCATGGAAGATGTTCAGATGAGCTCCATTCTTTAGTTCCACCAGTTCAGACCTTTACAGCTAATCTTCTATCTTCTTTATCGTTATTTCCATGGAAAATGTTCAGATGAGCTCCATTCTTTAGTTCCACCAGTTCAGACCTTTACAGCTAAGTCTATCTCTACTCTATCGTTATTTCCATGGAAAATGTTCAGATGTGATCCATTCTTCAGTTCCACCAGTTCGGACATTTCCAGCTAAGTCTATCTCTACTCTATCGTTATTTCCATGGAAAATGTTCAGATGATCTCCATTCTTTAGTTCCACCAGTTCAGACCTTTACAGCTAAGCCTCTCTCTGCTCTATCACTATTTCTTTGGAAAATGTTCAGATAAGCTCCATTCTTTAATTCCACCAGTTCAGATCATTACAGCTAATTCTCTCTCTACTCTACCGTTATTTCTATGGAAAATGTTCAGTTGAGTTCCATTCTTTAGTTCCACCAGTTCAGACCATTACATCTAAGCCTCTCTTTTCTCTATCGTTATTTCTATGGAAAATGTTCAGATGAGCTCCATTCTTTAGTTCCACCAGTTCAGATCTTTACAGCTAAGCCTCTCTCTACTCTATCGTTATTTCCATGGAAAATGTTCAGATGAGCTCCATTCTTTTGTTCAACAAGTCCAGACCTTTACAGCGAATCCTCTCTCTACTCTATCGTTATTTCTATGGAAAATGTTCAGATGAGCTCCATTCATAATTCCACCAGTTCAGACCTTTACAGCTAAGCCTCTCTCTGCTCTATCGCTATTTCCATGGAAAATGTTCAGATAGGATCCATTCTTTTGTTCCTCCAGTTCAGACCTTTACAGCTAAGCCTCTCTCTACGTTCTCAATGCTACCTGAAGGTGAAGTATACAAATTCCACATCATCCAACAATTAACTGAATCACAAAAAGTAAAATTGCACACCCAAACAATCGGTTTAGCACAACTGAAATCATTTAGAAAAACCTAGACCAAAGTAAATTTCAGAAGCAGGTATGAAAATGAGGATTTTGAATTCTGATTGGATGGGAAATTGCAAATTGAACTTTGACCCCGGTCCAATTTTCCTAACTGCTAAATAATATTTATGCAATTGTATCCGATCCCGTGTCTGGAATTCGCTACTTTTCCACATCCCTTGTCCGGCTAAAGGCAGTCAGATGGGAGTAGAGAGACAAAACGCTAAAATGTAACAAAAGAAATTTTAAGTACGACCCGGACATTTTAAGGTCCCGTCAAAAATTCGTTCTCCTTCTTCACTCGTGTCAATTTTCTTTAACTCTTCTTCTCCATCCTCAACATTCTCGCAGTCAACAAAGAAGAAAACAACAAAAACAAGACATCTTCAACTGACTCCTAAAAACTGACGTCCGATAAGTACAATTTTCCTTTATTGCTTCACCTTCCTTTTCACTTTCTCGCCGACCATTAAAAAGGAAAGAAACCCAGATTTTATTTGTAACCTGTTCATCTTTTTACATACACACATTCTGCTACTTAATGCTATTTCTCTGGAAGGTTTTAAATGCCAAAGGATTTACTTTGAAACAATGTAACCGATGTTCTGTATCTGTGTGTATTTCACTTCCGGCCAAAGTTTAAATATTCTCTTTTTTAGCCATTTCTGTTGTCTCTCCCCTTTCTTGCCTCTGTGCATTTTCTGACTTTTCCTCTTTATTCTCTTCTTTGCTTTCTGTTTCTTTTCTTGTGTCTTTCTTTTCCTCGTTATTTCCTGTTTCTTTTATAGTCGTAGGGTTTTTATGCAAAAAGATTTGAGCGTGTAATTGATATCTATATCTGTCTACTTTACATTCCGCCTAAGTTAAATCTTTTGTTTCCCCTCTTTGCTTTTTGTTTCCTCTGTCTTTTCCTTTCAACTTCTTTCAACTTCTTCCCCTTTCTTGATTTCTCATCTTTTCTGCCCTCTTTCTTTTCCTTCACTTTCTAAATATCTTCTTACTTAGTAGAAAAAGATTTCCCAAAATAAAAGGAACTGCTGTTTTTTATTTTTTTACATCTTTTTAACGTTTATTACCATCATTATTAACTACCCGATGAGATATTGTTCTTTCATTGTCGAAAGAAGATGTACAGTTTTGTATATGTTCTAAAGTTAATATAATATATATATATATATATATATATATATATATATATATATATATAGATATAGATATAGATATAATAGTATATATATGTATATATATAATAGTATATATATAATAGTATATATATATATAATAGTATATATATATATAATAATAATAGTATATATATATATATATAATAGTATATATACATATATAATAGTATATATATATATATATATAAATGTACTATTATTATTATCATTATCATTATTACTTTAGAACATGTGAAAACTACAAACTACTACAAAATTGTACATTTTGTTTCGACATTGAAAGAAAAATGTCTCATCATGTAGTTATTAATGATGGTAATCAACGTTTAATGCCATCATTATTAACTACCTGATGAGATATTGTTCTTTCAAGGTCGAAACAAAATGTACAAAATTGTAAATTTTCTTTCGACCTTGTACAATTTTGTAGTAGTTTGTAGTTTGCACATGTTCGAAAATAATAAATAATAATCATATTAATTGCTCTATTTTTATATGTAGCACTGTTTTAAATTAACGTTTTAAACGTTGCAATTGTTTCTTCGTGCTTATTATTCATTTGTATATATATATATATATATATATATATATATATATATATATATAGACTGACACCAAATTGGTCGAGTTTCGATCCCGACCAGAGGCGAATGGATGCGTTAGCCACACTGATGAGCTGTGATACAGCGAAACAGGCTTGTATGTGGATGACTAATATATATATATATATATATATATATATATATATATATATATATATGAGATAAGGTTAATAATAATAATAGTAAAAGTAAGGTCAGAGATGTGCGTTGTGGTGCAGTGGATATCGGCTCGGAACGTGAAATCTGGGAGCCGAGTTCGAATTCCAACTGAATTCATTGCATTCACTTACTCGCAAATACCCTTGGGAAAGGTATTAATCCGCCTATTCCTTCCAGTTATGGGTTAAATAACAGGACAAATTGGTTTCTGTAGCCTTGGTGTTCTACCACAGAAAGCAATGGCAACCTTCTTCAGGATAATCTTCTGCCCAGTCAGTCATGTCTCTTTCGAGACATGATCGCCCAAGCGTGTATCACGTATGGCACTTAACTGACTGAAGGTCAGAGATAATCTTTTGATGAGTGCATAAAATAAGTTTGTACTACACGTCAGTTAAAGAAAAACGAAAATACATTTCATACACTTTAATACAGAACGTTGAGATATGAATATTTGTTCAAAAGATGCAGTTATAAATTATTATATAAAAATAAGCAGGATAGAATCAAATAAATACTAGTCAATTTTAATTTCATTCCTAATAATTATGAAATTGCTATTGTTTTTCTTAAAATTCTTTAAGTTTAAAAAAAACAAAACTTAAACTAAAATTTAATTTAATGAGCCTTCGAATAGGCTTCATCAGAGCACGTGACTGGAACGATGTCATGCCAATATTCGTTTTTTACCAGGCACAAAGTTGCATGAGAAGTAGTGTTCATTGCAAATTTTGTGACGCAGAAAGAGAAAAAGAAACATCTGCAAAGCCAAATAGAGTTGGACAACGTGTTATGGGAAATAAAAGAGGAGGCTTTGAAAAATAAACAATAAAGAGTTTCATTTCACGAGAAGGAAGTCAAAATTTACGCATGACAGGTTAGACATAATTGTAGAATAAGTTCACTCAACTGCGACGGGTTGAGTCATTTTTGGTAAAAGACAAAGAAAAATAAGAAAAAAAAGTTTAAGTGAAATATACACTCAATACTCTCAACCACCGAGCAAATAGATAAAAATTAACAGGCAATGGTATATATATATATATGTGTGTGTGTGTGTGTGTGTGTGTGTGTGTGTGTGTGTGTGTGTGTGTGCGCGCGCGCGCGCGCACGCACGGGCGTGTGTCTGCAGTATTTTAAGAGTGTGACATTTTTTACTTTAAAATTTAATATTAAAGTCTCCTTTACACTTATACATCAAAGTTATCAAACTTGAGTATATATATATATATATATATATATATATATATATATATATATATAATAATAAAATTGACTCTGTACGTATTCAAATCCTAAAATGTTACACAAGTAATTTTTAAGAACCACGAATAAGCGGCAGAATCTAAATCCGTTATCGCCCTCGGCTATAAAGCTTTGGACAACGAGGGGAAAAAAAAAAGAAAACTGCGGAGCACCGACAATACATACAGCACTTCACAGCAAAGAAAAAAACCCCTCAAACGGAACAAACCACAAAGAAAGAAAAGTGCTCAATACTAAACTAACCAAAAAGGATTAACTAAGAGGCAGTTACGCAGAGCAAAAACACACGAGAAAAAATCGCAAGATCGCCAAGACCTACCGCGGTTTCGCACAACGGCTCGTCAGGGCAAAGGCAGCTTGGTCTGCCTTTGCCCTGACGAGCCGTTGTGCGAAACCGCGGTAGGTCTTGGCGATCTTGCGATTTTTTCTCGTATATATATATAGTGGGGTGAAACAAATATTCGTACACAGATAGACTAAACTATCGCTCGGTTCACACTCCACCCACATCTATTGAACAGGTGAAGAGGCTCATCCCTTGTTTCCTGTTTAGGATGCGGTTTCCGGTTTTCTCTTTTCTAATCTTCTCACTTTGTTTTCTTTTTTTTTTCTTTTTTTTTCAATTGGAGTAGATAGACTGAACTATCGCCCGGTTCTTTTTTCCAATCTCTTCACTCTTATGTAGCCCCCTGCACATCAGTGGCGTTACCGCCTTGCTCGGAGTAATATGATTAAAAAAACATGAAAAATTGTATTTTAATGATTGTAAAACCCTTAACTGGAACAAAATTCGATATATTTTATGTATAAAGATACATACTACTAAAAATATTAGTAATCTCAAATAATTCTTATTCTAACAGAAATTAATGCATTATTTACATTTTCAGGGGTGAAAAAAGTATGCGTACAAATCAATTTTAACGAATATTTTATGGTAGTATTTTCTAGAATTTTCAAGTAATGTTATCAGTAACTATAGTTAACGCTATTAGCCACTATCAGAGCATTCTGCAATAGTTAACGCTATTAGCCACTATCAGAGCATTCTGCAATAGTTAACGCTATTAGCCACTATCAGAGCATTCTGCAATAGTTAACGCTATTAGCCACTATGAGAGAATTCTGCAATAGTTAACGCTATTAGCCACTATCAGAGCATTCTGCAATAGTTAACGCTATTAGCCACTATCAGAGCATTCTGCAATAGTTAACGCTATTAGCCACTATCAGAGCATTCTGCAATAGTTAACGCTATTAGCCACTATCAGAGCATTCTGCAATAGTTAACGCTATTAGCCACTATCAGAGCATTCTGCAATAGTTAACGCTATTAGCCACTATCAGAGCATTCTGCAATAGTTAACGCTATTAGCCACTATCAGAGCATTCTGCAATAGTTAACGCTATTAGCCACTATGAGAGAATTCTGCAATAGTTAACGCTATTAGCCACTATGAGAGAATTCTGCAATAGTTAACGCTATTAGCCACTATCAGAGCATTCTGCAATAGTTAACGCTATTAGCCACTATGAGAGAATTCTGCAATAGTTAACGCTATTAGCCACTATGAGAGAATTCTGCAATAGCTAGTCTTACAAGAAGGTTCTAATAATGCATAAAGAGAAAGAATTGACTATTTCACAAAAACAACTGATTTTGTCTCTTTGGAAAGATGGGAATAGTTATAGAATGATTTCTAGCAACCTGAAAATTCCTTTTACTACAATTGCTTCGTTCTTTGCGCGGTTTATAACTCGTAACAGCGTTGAAAACCTTAGATGAACAGGTGATCCGAGGAAGATTTATCCAAGATCAGCAAGAATATTAGGACGCCAGATCCAACAAAATCCACAGGTTACCCGAGAAGAGCTGCAGGAACATCTGAGTGCATCTGGGATTAAAGCAACCAAACGTACAAGAAGTAATGAACTACACAGAAACAGTCTGAAATCACTTAGCCCGAGGAAGACTCCACTACTTTTGAAACTACAGAGATGCTAGGCTAAAATTCGCTAAAGAGCATAAGAATAAAGAATGTACGTTTTGGGAAAAGGTACTGTGGACTGATGAAACTAAAATAATTGTTTGGTCATAATTATCGAAATCATGTGTGGAGGAAAGACGGTGAAACCTACTTACCAAAGAACACTGTGCCAATTGTAAAGTTTGGTGGTGGCAGCAGCATGACATCGGGCTGTTTTTCTGCAAAACGTGTTGGTAAAATGTCTGTAATAAATGATAAGATGAATGCCGAAAGCTACCAGAAAATTCTGCAAGACAATTTAATGACTTCTGTTGAGAAGCTTCGGCTACCTCCCGATTGGATTCTTCAACAAGATAATGACCCTAAGCATATCGCTAGATCTACAAAGAAATGGTTCGTTGAAAGTAATGTTAATGTCTTGCAATGGCCAAGTCAGTCCCCAGACTTGAACCCAATCGAGAATTTATGGCGATATTTGAAAATTCAAATTGTGAAAAGAGCCCCCCAAAATATCGAGAATTTGAAGACAATATGCCAAGAAGAATGGGAAAAATACCAATGTGTGCAAATCATTAGTTGAGACGTACAGGAATAGACTGGTAGCTGTTGAACTGAATAAAGGATATTCCACAAAGTATTAAATTAAATTAATATGCTTTTGTTGTTTTATACGAATACTTTTTTCATCCCTTAAAATGGAAATAATGCATTAATTTCTGTTAGAATAAGAATTATTTGAGATTATTATTTTTTTAGTAGTTTGTATCTTTATACATAAAATATATCAAATTTTGTTTCAGTTAAGGGTTTTACAATCATTAAAATACAATTTTTCACGTGTACGAATATTTGTTTCACCCCACTATATATATATATTTCCATTGTTCGGACTGTTGTCCTTATGTTCATTGACATATTCCCGACGCTTCAGCCGTTGTACGCGCCGGAGTTCTTCAGGTGATTGGAACATGTATGGCCTCCACAAGTTTTACAAAGACGATGTTCTGCTCAAGCCAAATGTTAGCTGCCAAGGTTCTGTGTACCATTCTCTGATTATATTCTTTCTTATATAATTAATCCATTAATAGGAAAGTTAGCATCATTTGATTGAAATACCGTTCACTTCGTGGAACTAATCAAAGATTATCCCATCCAATGCAACCAGATAGTGAGCCTGAATTGTGGTGAGTCTGTTTACGAAGGTATCCACAGGAGAGTCACTATCGGTAGTCAGGGACAGACTGGCCTCAGACTATTACTGGGAGAACTTACCACTATACCAATAGATAATTTGATGGAGATACTGACTTTCTGCACACTTCCAACACACTTCAGAATGAGATCAGACATAAATTGGCAGTCTTAGCAATGGGGTTGCCATTATCACCATCATTCGCTAACATATACATGAAGTGATGGCCTTAGGATCCACATCACTGAAGTCAACCCTATGGTTGAGATACGTAGATGACTCCTTCATACTCTGGCCACACCAGGAAGAAGTCCAGCTACTAGCGGACTATGTGAACTCAATAAGATCATCCACACAGTTTACAATGGAAAAAGAAAAGAACAACAAACTAGTATTACGAGATGTACTATTATCTCAAACCGTGCATAGATTCAAGATATCGCAACCCAACATTCACCGAACAATACCTCAACTTCAACTCCCACCATCCCTATAATGTAAAAAAGGGCATTGTCCGCTACTTGTAGCATCGAGCAAGTCATAACGGGTGACCCAAAAACATATGAACAAGAAATGGTTAGTATAAGCAGTACCCTACAATGTAACAACTACCCGTGGTACATAACAACAGCTCTGACAAACATAGAGGGAAGGGTGCATGAATATAACAACACCCAGCCTCGGTCGGCCTACCTTAGATGAAGGGATTATCGGAGAATAAGAAAATCAGTCAGTCAGTTAAGTGCCATACGTGATACACGCTTTGGCGATTATGTCTCGAAAGAGACATGACTGACTAGGCAGAAGATTATCCCGCAGTTGGTTGCCATGGCTTTCTGCGGTAGATTGGTTGCCAGTCAAGGCTATAGAACCCAATCTGTTCTGTTATTTGACTCATAGCTAGAGGGGGAAGAGATGTATTATTTTATTAAGAAGTAACTAGTGGGGGATCAGTTTATTACTTCATAACAATATAAAACTGATTTCCCACTTTATGCCCAGTAGAAGCCTTAATCCTGTTTCCAACTATTATATTCAGTCAGTCAATTGATTGCCATACGTGATACACTCTTGGGCGATCATGTCTCGAAAAAGACATGATTGACTGGGCAGAAGATCATCCCGCAGTTGGTTGCCATGGCTTTCTGCGGTAGACTGGTTGCCGACCAAGGCTATAGAACTCAATCTGTCCTATTATTTCACACATCCTTTTACTGTGAAACCAATAAATTGTAAATGCAAATTCTACTTAATCAGCTTCTTTTCTCGCACTTCCCGCCTGTGGAATTCCCTCCCGTTTACTTGCTTTCCTTACAGCTACAATCTTCAAGAATTTAAATGTAAAGTCAATAGTCATCTACTATCTCACTAACTTGCCTCCTCTCTCTCTCTCTCTCTCTCTCTCAAGCTTCTTTCTTCGTCCACTCCACTCTCATCAGTATTCTCATCCTTCTCCTACCCTCTTCCTGACACCCCTTTGTAACTTGTCACTCTTTCTCATAACTTACCTCCTATGTAACCCCCTGCTCAACAGTGGCAGTAAAATGCCTTGCTTGGGGTGACACGATCATAAAATTAAAACAAATAACTGGAGGGAAGTGACGGATTAATACCTTTCCCAAGGATATTTGTGCGTAATTGAATGCAAGAAAGAAAATATTAAGGAAAGTTTGTCCCTTGAAGAACATTGCAAAACCGTAACATAATCGAAAAAATCAGGCGTAGCTGACCCCATATGGAGGGGGAAATGGATCACCGTTACCTATGGGATGAAGTTGAAATAATATATAGGGAACACCACTGGAAATTACGAAAACTTAAGGAATCAGCGCATATGCTAGGCCAAAAAAATCTTCTAAGCCGGCCAAGCGTAGAAATGAATACAATATGAGAGCTAGTTATACGGAATGCTAGAGAATGCCAGAGAAAATCATACACATCAAAGATCTGAGCTCTGGTAAAAATGGTCACTGAGACATTAGGTTTTTGAAGTCCCAAAGATTCATACAATAATTTCCTCAAAGACACATGGCCTAAGTGGTTAGATCAAGTTATTTGACCCATAGATTGTGACTGACTACAACAGTGGTTAAAAATAACTTCGAGAGTTGAGTTAAAGGGAGATTACTAAGACATCTGTTATGTTGCATGTACAGTATTATTGTGAAATAAATACAAACGACGTAATAGTATAAAGTAGGTGTATTACCAGGAAGAGAAGTATTTACAAAAGATGCGGTTAGTCGAATACAGAACAAGGGTTTAGTAGAACGTATTGTCGTGAGACGTTAGAGTTTGACAAATAGAACACTTCCGGTCCAATGCCGGAAATACCCGATTGACGCGTTCACTCGGCTTACTTCCTCGACTGACTTCCGAGGTACTCCTCGAGGTATCATCACTACTACTTTATGTAGTGCTTAAAACAATCCATTACTGAAGAAAAAGGTGGAGAACGCCCCAACAACATCCAAATTTGGCATTTTTTATGGAACGAGAAAAATACCCCAGTGATCCAAATGAAGGGTTCGGTTAGAAATTCCAATCGTTTGAAGAAGTCCGGTGCGTATAACGGCCGAAACGTCGTAAATATGGCAATAAAGATGAGAACAACAGTCCCGATATTGTAAACACTACTTCTCAGAAGTATTGACAAAGAATAAATATATTTTTTCCTCAGGACTCGGAGGTTCGTTGCATTGTGCATATAACCCCGAGTCATGCGACACTCACACACCCATATAGATCGATAGAAATGGTTCAGATCCCTTGAATGTATTCTTTATATAGTCTTGATTTCAAATGTGAAATGCACATCACGAATCAGGGTGCTTACTGCAACTAACGAAGAGAGTCGTCTAATTAATATTGTCATTTTAATTCGATAATCGGCAAAACAAGGGTGCGTCTTATACAATGGTGCTTCTTATACCTATATACATATAGTCATCTGCAGACAGTCCTGCTTCGTTGTATCACAGCTCATCAACACGGTTAAACATCAGATTGCTTCCAGCCAGGATTGAAACCCGACCGATTTGACGTCAGTCAGCATTTCTACCTCTAAGTTATAGGTGCACGGTGGAGCATTTCTACCTCTAAGCTATGGGTGCACAGTGGAGGACGGTAGATATTTGCTTGTTATATACAACATGTAAACACACCAGTAAGCGAGAGTGTTCAAATTAATTACTGAATGAACGATGCGTAAATATCGGTCAGTAGCTACTGTTTTTAAAGTCTCTCTCTCTCTCTCTCTTACGAACTTGACATATATATATATATATATATATATATATATATATATATATATATATATGGCGTATGTTTACATTGTATATAACACGCTAAACTCTACATAGCTCAGAGGTAGAATCACCGCCTGATGTTAATTCGGTCAGTTTTCAATCCTGGCTATAAGCAATCGGATGTCTAACCGTACTGATGAGTTGTGATACAGCGAAAACAGATCTATCTGCGGATGACTATATATATATATATATATATATATATATATAATGATGCCAAGTTCGCAAATATATATATATATATATATATATATATATATATATATATATATATATATATGTCAAGTTCGTAAATAGAGAGGAGAATCTAAAAAGATCTATTACTCAATGGATATTATCCAGAGTAATATTATATACATAAAGGAAAACTCAAAACATCATCTAAAGTTGAAGTGATGCGTATATTCGTTCGTCGAAATAAATTATATTTTATAACCACTTTAGAGAATTTGTTGAGTTTTCCTTTAAGTGTGTGTGTGTGTGTGTGTGTGTGTGTGTGTGTGTGTGTGTGTGTGTGTGAACAGATTGATACAGACTGACAAAATCATGTCAAGGTTAGTTTGTTCTACATGTCAATCCTTGTTAGGTTATGCAATGTCGAATTTTGTATGAGCCACTCAGTGCGCATCGAACTCAGAAGCAATGATCTACCAAATCAGTCTCATAAACAATTACCCTACTTTTACGCTGAGGTGACTGAGAAAATCAAACCGAGATACATAGATTTAGAATAGAATTAGATAGATAGATAGATAGATAGATAGATAGATAGATAGATAGATAGATGCGAATATAATTACATACATACATACATACATACATACATACATACATACATACATATATTTATGCGTGCACACATACTTATTATTTGTTAAGTAATAATAAACGAACTATTAAATATATTTAGCTCGTAGCGACCTGATTCTAAACCTAGCTCCTAATTAAAGACAGCCTATACATATAATATCTCAAAACGAGGTCATTTGTGGGGAATGTATCGGCAACTCGCACCACTCCCATCTTTATTCCTGTTTATTCATTTATATCACGAATGATTCAAGTCATGAGTCAAAATGTCTCGGTCACAATGTAGCGTTTTAAGAAAAGTTTTCTCCGTTAAAGAATAGGAAAGGACAAAAAAGAAAAAGTAACGATATAAAAGTCAAGGAACAATCATAAACAACGGATCGATATGTTTGATCGATCACCTTCTTCGAAGTCTTATCTTATCTGATTTGTAGATGTAAGTTACATATAAGCTTTATACAGAAATTATATTTGTCTAAAATCTATATTAAGATAATTTATATCTAAGACCTTTCTTAAATTAATAAGTAGACATTTTCATAAAGATAACCCCCTAAGTCACAGGTTCCCAACCTTTTTGCTGCGATTACCCCAAAATACAATTTCACTATTATCCATTACCCCAATGAACAAATACCCGTAATATAGGAAAAAAGTAATTATCTAAACTTATTTATAAATGGAACTGTTTGTGTGTGTGTGTGTGTGTGTGTGTGTGTGTGTGTGTGTGTGTGTGTGTGTGTGTGTGTCCGTTACCTATAGACTCCGGAACGGATGAACCGATTTTCTTGAAAATTTACACAGTTGTACTATAAGCATCTGCGAGTGTTCTTAACTAGGTTTTGTGTCGAGGTACCCCCGATAAATATCGAAAATCGATAATCGAAAAAATCGGGTTATAGAAGGAGTGGTCCGATTTTAATCAAATTTGATACACTCATAGACAAAGACATAAGAACCGATATTCAGAAGTTTCAAGGTTGCAGTTCTTACAATAGTGCAGAAAATCGATAATATATATATATATATATATATATATATATATATATATATATATAAGGCAAGATGCCTGTGTGTGTGTCTGTTGATCTGCCTGTATGTCTGTATTTTTTTCAGCCCTTTTATTTTAGTTTTTGCTTCGGGTTTGGCTCTAAGTAGGTATAATTGTAGTTCTTGGTCTCAGCCATGATACCATTTACTTCGAGGACTTATTTAGCCTTCAAAATTCAGTTTATGACGAAAAAATCTTATTTGATATCGATACCAGGAAATCAAAATTTGACTTACATCCATTCATTTTTCTTTCAGTCTACGGTTTCGCTTTAACTGGAAACAACTATTGCTTTTTAGTCATTCGTGCCAACGTCCAAAGAGTCTGAGCTCCAGGACCATGGATTAGTTTTAAAGCTTTCGTTAGACTCGTGCAACGCCGGGCTATACTGCTAGTATTTTCATACATCAAAAGCAGACAAAGTTAATGGAAATTATTCAATACAATAGTACTAATCTATAATAATCAGAGGTATAGTAGCCGTAACCTAGCCAAGATTCTTACTGTGAGGGTTGAGCTTGTATTGCCTGTGCCAGTTTATTTATTCTTGGCTTTTGTGACTGAAAGGGCTACGTTGAGTCTGTTATGTTTCTTGGTCTTCATTCCAAGGACACAGTGTGAAATTATAAGCTGATTGCCCCTTCCCAAACCAAAGATCCACTACCCCCAAAATATGGGGTCATTGCCCCACTGGGGTAGTTTATCCCGTGGTTGGGAACCATGGCCCTAAGTCAAATAATCTATAGGAAAACTATCAAGATTAGTTATTCCTATACTAATAACATGTATAACCTTATTAGCTTTCACAATAACCAAATCTTGAAGAAGTGTAGTGAATCCAATACAGAAAATAGGATTATCTCCCCCTGTAATTGTAGATCTAGAAATAACTAGCCGATTGAGGGTAAATGTAGATCGGAAAATGTAATCTATCAAGCCACCATCTACCCTAAGGAAAATAAAGAGAAATGTAATGTTTATATTGGAATTTCAGCGAGAATTTGGAAGCAGAGTCTTTATACCCACAGGCACTCATTCACCAACCCTAGTTTAAGATACAAAACTTTCTCGAAAATACTGGGAATTAAAAGAAAATAACTTAAAATACAGATAAAATGGAAGCTCATAGCAGGGCAAGGACACCTAATAGATTAAGAAGTAGATGTAATCTATGTTTGACAGAAAAAATTAAAATGTTGAAAAACTAGTAATTCTGAATCAAAAAAGGCTAAAGATAAACATAGGAAAAGGAAAATTATATGGTTCAACCCCCCCCCGTTCTATAGACTATCAACTATTAACATTGGTAAGATCTTTCTTAAATCAATGAGTAAACATTTCATTATATGATTCCCTGAGTAAAACATTCAATAGGAAAACTATCAAGATTAGTTATTCGTGTACTAATCATATGTATAACATTATTAGCTTCCACAATAACCAAATCTTGAAGAAGTGTAGTCAATCCGATAGAGAAAATAGGATTATACTCCCTGTAATTTTAGATCTATAGATAACTGTCCAGTTGAAAGCAAATGTAGATCTGCAAATGTGATCTATCAGGCCACAATCTTCCCTAAGGACAATAAGAAAAAATATAATGTTTATATCGGAATTTCAGCGGGAATTTGGAAGCAATGTATTTATATACACAGGCACTCCTTCACTAACCCTAATTTAAGATATCAAACAGCCCTTTCCAGAAAATACTGATGATTAAAAGAAAATAACCTATATCCACAGATCAAATGGAAGCTGATAGGCAAGCCAAAGACCCCTTAATAGCTTAAGATTCAGATGTAATCTTTGTTTTAACAGAAAAAAATTAAAAGTTTGAAATTTCAATATCAGAATGTACTTCTGAATAAACGTAGAGAGATCATTATTTTGTGTCGTCATAGAAATAAATATAAATTTCAATAATTATCTTATTCTTCCATTTAGTCACAATAAGATTTTTTTAAAAATTGACCACCTTTCCCCCCTACCTACCACTACTAACCCAATGGTCAAGCCACATACCTCCCACTACCATAGAAGAAATTACTACTAAGATTCCTCTAAGTTAACGCTATAAAAGCTAATATTCTCCAACACCTTCCTTTACTAGACCGAACCTCCGGCATTAGAATTTTTCCTCATTCTTTGTTTAAAAGGGGTTGACAATGCATATCATGAAATGACATATTGAAAATAGCTATTTCCTCTCTAAATTTTATCTGAATTTAACCGTATTGATCAGAGTTAGGGTTAGATGCGAAACAGACCTCGCTTCGGATGACTATATATATATATATATATATATATATATATATATATATATATATATATATTATTCAGATACTTTAATCCAAGCGGAAAAAGCAGGAAGGTAAATTCCAAAAACCCGATCCTAATTAATATTAAAAATTTTATTTTAATATTAAAAAATGATACAGGAAGAGAGCTCCATGTAATAAAATATTACAGAGCAAATATAAATTAAAATAGGATTAATTCAAGGATGTTGGATGACCATTTCGATATGAAAATCACCACGGGGGATAACACATCACCTCAGCACCAAAAAATTCCTTTCAGAAAAAAGGATTTTTTTTGTTGCTGAGGTGATGTGTTATCCCCCGTGGGGATTTTCATATCGAAATGGTCATCCAACATCCTTGAATTAATCCTATTTTAATTTATATATATATATATATACTCGAGTGAATACAGAACGAAGAAAGAATTTTTACAACGTCCGAAACATTAATTTAAAACAGTACACGATATATAATATATAGAGCTGTGAATATTTATTATAAATTATATTTTAGAACATGTACATAATTTTTTTATATATCCACTACAAATGGTACATTTGTTTCGATATTTAAACTTCAATGTCTCATCGCCTGATGAGACATTGAAGTTTCAATGTCGAAACAAATGTACCATTTGTAGTGGATATATAAAAAAATTATGTACATGTTCTAAAATATAATATATATATATATATTAGTCATCCACATACAAGCCTGTTTCGCTGTATCACAGCTCATTAGTGTGGCTAGTCGCATCTGCTTGCTTCTGGCCGGGATCGAAACTCAATCGATGATCAAACACTATTTGCATTCTCCTTAGTCAGTAATGATGTCTGGCCTTCTTGCTTCAATTGTATTATCACATTTCACAGTCTGAGGGCAGATTTACACACTCGTTTTCCAATACTGCAACTGTTACTGTCATTATACAACTATACAACCTTTTTGCTTTTGTTCTCAGGATGTTATTAAACCGATTACACCGTGGGAATTTGTCGGAGTATTTGATTGGTTTTCAGGAGCGTAATCTGACACATCTTAGAAAATGACGGCTTTCCTGAGATTTTCTCAACCTGTATTTCGGTAAAATTTTAATCATTCTTTTCGCTTTTATTTTCAATGGAATTGTGGATGCGTTTGAATGTAGCATTCTAGGAAATTTAATTCCAATGTTTTCATAGACTTAAAGTTTGCTAAATTATTTTGCTGTGAAGTTTTTTATCAAACGATGTACAATGGTATACCACTGGTTTCTCTTAAAGTTATATAGTTGTAAATAAGTTGACCGAAGGCTACCTTTTCTTACGGTTGGGGGAGTTTGCTAAATTATTTTGCTGTGAATTTATTTTTTATCAAACGATGTATAATCACTGGTTTCTCTTCAGTGTTCTCGACAGGCTCCAAATGAGAATCAGTAATGTGATAGGTACTGACTTGGCGGATCGACTACAGCCACTTCCCCACCGACGAAATGTGGCCTCCCTTTGTCTGTTCTATAAATACTTTCATGGCTTCTGCTCTAACGAACTTAAGTCATTGGTGCCTCCTCAACAGGTGTTTACTCGTGCAACCAGATTGGAAACTGGGTCCCACCCATTCACAGCTAGGTTATCTAAATGCAGACGACAATTCTACTCCTACAGCTTCTTCTCTCGCACTTCCCACCTGTGGAACTCGCTCCCATATTCTTGCTTTGCTGACGGCTACAACCTCCAGGAATTTAAATGCAATGTCAACACTCATCTACTAACCACTTGACTCTAACTCTTTCCCCACCCCGTATATCCTTTCCTTTCTCTCCACCTTTGAAAATGTCATCACACCTGCATTCTCATCATTCTATTGCTCCTTTCTAACTGGTTTGTCTTCATCTTCACTCTCTTCTAATTAATCTTTTTACACTTATGTAGCCCCCTGCACATCAGTGTCATTTCCGCCTTGCTCGGGGTGAAACGATTTAAAAAAACAGTTATATAGTTGTAAATAAGTTGGCCGAAGGTTACCTTTTCTTGCTGTTAGGGGTGGGGCTTCATTTCTCCACTTACCGTCGATCCTTCTCTTTGTTGCTGAATGCTTAGCAGAGAGGCGTCAATACCGTTTTTTGAAGTCTTTGGTATGATTTTTTAAAGTCTTTGGTATATTACGGCAGTAGTAGCAGCTTAAGCTGGTGGTTGTAGCAGTAACTGCGTGTTGTGTGTGGACTGTACAATATAGTAAAAATAGATAGGTTTGTTGTCGTATCCCGCGACCTAATAACGAAATTTATGGCCTCTAAACCCTTGGCCATTACTCAGTTGGTTTTTTCTGTTTACAATGGACGCATGAGCCATGATTTTTCAGTAATAAAAAAACATTTTTTCTTTCAAAATCGCTCACAAAATAGCGTACAGTATTTTGGTTATGGTCTGAGCATACGCCGCTTAATATAATATAAGATTACAGTAAAATAGCCTCTATGGACATTATTTTTTCAGATATTTTAATAAAATTACACCTTGTGTTATCGTTATTTTATTATCCAATACCTTTATGTTTGAAGCAAAGTAAAAAGTTTTCCAGGAAATCATAATTATCCTTTCGTGGAAATTTTGCTGTGAATTTTTTTTTATCAAACTATATACAATGGTATATCACTGCTTTCTCTTAAAGTTATATAGACAGAAGGATGCTGCGGATATCGTGGATGCAAGCAACGATGAGGTGTTGGAAAGAATAGCAACAAAAAGGAAATTAATACTGAGCATCAGGAAAAGACAACTGAAGTTCCTGGGACATGCAATGAGGAAAGAGGGCTTGGAGAACCTGATACTGACAGGCCAGATAGAAGGAAAGAGAGACAGAGGAAGGCAGCGGATAACATATTTGCAGGGCCTGATCAGCTGGATAACGGAACGGGGGTTGCCAGGAGTAACAAGAACAAACATACTAAAAGCCACAAGAGATAGGGAGTCGTGGAGAACCATGATCGCCTACGTCCTGACGGAACAGGGCACATAGAAGAAGAAGAAGAAGAAGAAGAAGAAGAAGAAGAAGAAGTAAATAAGTTGGCTGAAGGCTACCATTTCTTGCTGATAGGGGTGTAGCTTCATTTCTCCACTTACCTTCGCTCCTTCTCTTTGTTGCTGAATGATTAGCAGAGAGGCATCAATACCGTTTTTTAAAGTCTTTGGTATGATTCGGCTGAGGATCGAACCTGCAACCTTCCACACCGTAAGTAAGCACTCTAACATTCTGCTACAGCCAGAATAATAATAATAATAATAATAATAATAATAATAATAATAATAATTTATAGGTTAATAATAATATCAATGTAGTATAATAATATTAATAATAATAATTATTATTATTGATATTAGCGTTATCTTATCTATTATTTTGAATATTTTAAACTTTTAATCAAACTCGATATATATATACACTCCACCCACGTCTATTGTACAGGTTAAGAGGCTCATCCCTTGTTCCCTGTTTAGGATGTGGTTTCCGGCTTTCTCTTTTCCAATCTTCTCACTTTGGTTTCTTTTTTTTTTTCAATTGGAGTAGATAGATCTATCGCCCGGTTCACACTCCACCCACGTCTATTGAACAGGTTAAGAGACTCACCCCCTGTTCTCTGTTTAGGATGTGGTTTCCGGCTTTCTCTTTTCCAATCTTTTCACTATTACGTAGCCCCCTGCACATCAGTGGCGTTACCGCCTTGCTCGGGGTGATACGATTAAAAAAACAATATATATATATATATATATATATATATCGATGATATAGCACTTTCTTTTAAGTTTATTTTTATTTGCATCGGATGTGCGTTGTGGTGCAGTGGATATCGAATCGGAAAGACAATTCGGGGAGCCGAGTTCGAATTCCAATTGAATTCCATGCATTCACGTACGCACAAATACCATTGGGAAATGTATTAATCCGTCTTTTCCCTCCAGTTATGGGTTAAATAATAGGTCAAATTGGATTCTATAGCCCTGGCAATCAGTCTAACGCAGAAAGCAATGTCAACATACTGCGGTAATCTTCTGACCAGTGAGTCATGCTTCTTTCGAGACAGGATCGCCCAAAGCGTGTAACACGTATGGCATTTAACTGACTGACTGAATATAATAGTTTAAAACATGATTAAAGCTTCTACTGGTCATAAAGTGGTGAATCAGTTTTATATTGTTATGAAATAATGAACTGATTCCCCAAACATTATTACTTAATAATAATACATCTCTTCCCCACCCCTAGCTATGAGTCAAATAACAGGAAAGATCGGGTTCTATAGCCTTGGTTGGCAACCAGTCTATCTCAGAAAGCAATGTCAACCTACTGCGGGATAATCTTCTGACTAGTCAGTCATGTATCACGTATGGCACTTTACTGACTGACTGGATTTATTTGCATCTGGTCTATTGGGATTGCATAGTGTAATTGCTATTGAGGGTGAAATCTCTGAGCACTCACATTTTCACCTTCTCGCACTAGATGTAGATATATAAATTCATATGGGACTAGGGTAGGGTACCCGTATATTAGGTCCGTCAATACATTTTATTCCCTATGAGTTATTTTATTAATCCAATCTTCGTTTATATTCCTTTTCTGTGTCAATTTGGAACATTCTGCGAGTGGCTGTGTTTCTCTCTTTAGAAAGCTATCTTTAACCTAAAACCATCTCTCAAATCCGGTACTTGGCTCTGCTGTAAAAAAAAACAAAAAACAAAAACAAAAAACAAAAAAAAACTGATCATGGACCTTTTTTTTTCTTTTAACTAGTCAAGCCGCTTCCCCTTCTCCTTATTTGCTACAACCACTTGATCAAAATTTCATGCTTCCAGATACCCATTCACTCGTTGTACAGCTCTCAGAAGTAATCCATGAGGACACTTTATATCATTTTTAAATGATCATATAATAATTCTGTTTGTTCCTTCCTTAGTTAGTTACTTAGTTACTTAGTTATAAGTTCGTCCGTCTGTTATGCCACTGAAGAAAGATAACACACTCTCTACACGAGCTTTTCCTTCCCTCTATCTTTTTACTCTTCTCAGCCTTTCTCTCATTTTTGCCAAACGGAAGGATAGTAAAGAGTGAGAGAGTAGGATGAGAGAGCCTATAGCATTACCGTAGCAGTAGCAGCTTCAGCTGGTGGTTGTAGCAGTAATTGTGTGTGTGTGTGTGTGTGTGTGTGTGTGTGTGTGTGTGTGTGTGTGTGTGTGCTGTACAATATAGTAAAAATAGGTAGGTTTGTTGTCGTATCCCGCGACCTAATAATGAAATTTCTAGCCCCTACATTCTTGGCCATTACTCAGTTGGTCTTTTCTGTTTACAATGGACACAGGAGCCATGATTTTCAGTAATAAAAAGCACATTTTCTCTTTCAAAATCACTCATAAAATAGTGTACAGTATTTTGGTTAATGTCTGTGTATACGCCGCTTAATATAATAGAAGATTACAGTAAAGTAGCTTCTATGGATATTACTTTTACAGATATTTTAATAAAATTACACTCTGTGTTATCGTTATTTTATTATCCAATACCTTTATGTTTGAAGACGTTACTATCATTCGTAGAATGACAAAGTAAAATTTTCCCAGTAAATCTTAATTATCCTTCCGTGGAAATTCCACGGGTTCCGCCAGTGAATTATAAAGTGAATAGCCGAGATCTTCCAGCTGATCTACATTCATTCAGACAACAAAACAATTCACAAAATAAACATCTATTATTAATGTTCGTTAGAATAAAACAAATTCAAGAGCGTATTACATTTTCATCGAATTTATCTTCAAAATATATAAAGATTATTGACTTGACCGGGTTTGACACAAGGCTCTAAAAATGAGACATCCCATTTAATAGCTTGCGAAATCAATGTGTTGGCTTTATAAATAATTTTGCCTCTACATCCTTGGCCATTACT
The DNA here is from genome assembly GCA_037127315.1 of Ascarosepion bandense. NCBI lineage: Eukaryota > Metazoa > Mollusca > Cephalopoda > Sepiida > Sepiidae > Ascarosepion > Ascarosepion bandense. The sequence continues at coordinate 700,739 of JBBBDQ010001300.1, forward strand.
CAGTTGGTCTTTTCTGTTTACATTGGACACAGAAGCCATGATTTTCAGTAATAAAAAAAAATTTTCTCTTTCAAAATCTCTCACAAAATAGCGTACAGTATTTTGTTAATGGTCTGTGCATACGCCGATTAATATAATATAAGATTACAGTAAAGTAGCTTCTATGGACATTACTTTTATAGATATTTTAATAAAATTACACTCTGTGTTATCGTTATTTTATTATCTAATATCTTTACATTTGAAGACGTTACTATCATTTGTAGAATGACAAAGTAAAATTTTTCCAGGAAATCATAATTATCCTTCGGTGGAAATTCCATGGGTTTCTCTAGTCATATAAGATTACAGTAAAGTAGCTTGTATGGACATTACTTTTATAGATATTTTAATAAAATTACACTCTGTGTTATCGTTATTTTATTATCCAATACCTTTATGTTTGAAGCAAAGTAAAATTTTTCCAGGAAATAATAATTATCCTTCGGTGGAAATTCCACAGGTTCCGCTAGATATTATTATTATTAATTCATTCATTCCTGGAGTGTTCGCATCAGTAGTAACAAACCACAAAGAAAGAAAAGTGCTCGATACTAAACTAACCAAAAAGGATTAACTAAAAGGCAGTTACGTAGAGCAAAAACACACGAGAAAAAATCCGATTTTTTCTCGTATATATATATATATATATATAATGACAGACAAGGTATTATGGTTAAGTTTCTATATAACTTTTCATGTGATCTTTGGATGATCTTTACATAATTTACGTCCTGAAAAAGAAATAAATTGTAAGATTACATGAAAAAGTATATAAAAACTTAACCATAACACTTTGTCATTTTTAGTGAAACTTGCATGAAAGAGAGATTGTTGTCTAAATACACACACACACACACACACACACACACACACACACACACACACACACTATATATATATATATATATATATATATATATATATATATATATATATAGTCTTTCTCTTCTATATTATTGATCTACCTAAGAGCATACTCCGATCTTTAAAGAATATCCATGCTCACTATATAGCGGTTTATAAGTACACAATTGAAAATCTGGATGACTAGAACCTAACAACTGATCTCTCCTCTGATATATTTACCGTAGTTCAGTGGTGTGAGGACTGGTTTATAAAATTCAATACGCCACCGAAAACCCAAACTAGTAACGTTCCATCATCACTGTGCGGACCCTAAACTGTCACTTATCAGGGTTGGTGGATGTTCTCTCAAAGAGTATCCTTTCTTTGGTCGTCTATTAATCACAAGTGAAACTCATATTTCCGATCTAATGCTAAACATGTTAGGAAAATGATCGATTCCTTGTACCATTTTAGTATTTGACTCTGCCTGCTATACTCTTTCTTCATAAAAGCCAGATCAAGCCAAAAATGGAATGCTGATGAAAATATTTAGGCTTCTTCCCAAGAACTCCTTCTTTATGGAAATGTTTTCCCAATCACAATACACTTGACCTGTACGATTAACCGTCAGCTTTCTTACATACTGCACATCTTTCCTTTTCTTAAGCTCAAACAACAGCACAGAATAACCCACTACATTGAGTGGATCTCGAGCCTTGTTATGGGTGATCATTAGTTTAAAAAATAACATCCGAAATGTAAATACAATAACAACAGTAAAAGTAGTTTTCCTAGTAACAATAATAATAGTAAACAAAGCCCTTTATAGTTTTAAGCTAGGTAAGCAATTCCAATTTTATACCCAAAAGGCACACCCATTAGATTCGCCTATCGTCCGGTTAAAATTCCTCCCGGTTTTATAAATAGGAGCAGAATTGAGTTATTCCTTGTTTTACTGTTTTGGATTAGGCTTCCTGTTTATCCAAAAGTCGATTTCAACTCTATATTTCTAACACCTCTGCCTGAACTCTGAAATTTGATTTACTATTTATTTATTTAATTCCTCAGTAAGATTAAACAGGTGTGCCTATGGTTTGGCGTCCTCGATATGACGATTAACTACATCCGGCAGGTTTTCAGGAGTGTGGAACCACCTTTTAACTACTGTTGTTCTCATGTCCACCATGGCCCGAGGTGCTAGCAGCTGTTAGGGTCGCATTTATGGACAAACAGTGAACCCCAAACCATAATCAACATAAATCAACATGATACTAAAAAAATATAAAGAATGAATTTTTATAGGGAAAATAACCAGAATACATTTTATTATTTGTAACATTTTTTTAAAATCATATCACACCGAGCAAGGCGGTAACGCCACTGATGTGCATGGGGCTACATAAGAATGAAAAGATTGGAAAAGAGAAAACCGGAAACCGCATCGTAAACAGGAAACAAGGGATGGGCCTCTTCACCTATTCAATAGACGTGGGTGGAGTGTGAAACGGGCGATAGTTTAGTCTATCTACTCCAATTGAAAAAAAAAAAAGAAAAAAGTGAGAAGATTGGAAAAGAGAAAACCGGAAACCGCATCCTAAACAGGAAACAAGGGATGAGCCTCTTCACCTGTTCAATAGACGAGGGTGGAGTGTGAACCGGGCGATAATTTAGTCAATCTACTCCAATTGAAAAAATAAATAAATAAATAAAAATAAATAAATAAATAAATAAATAAATAAAAGTTTCAACTTTGTTAAAGTCGAAAGAAGCCTTCGAAGCTAAACTAATTTACAGAACCTTCTCTAGCAAGTTTGAAAAGATGAAATAAATAATCCTTTGGTTGTCTACATGTCTAAAAACATAACCTTTACCCTGATAGTGTCAAATTCTGTAGGAAATATTTTGATTTTAATATTATATAACCCTAACCCATGCCGCTAAAGAAAGTCAATCAAACAATCCATGGTACGGTTTACGGTTGGGCAGGAATAAATGTTTATTCCTTGTTTCTGGTTTTTTCTAAACAATTTTAAAATTCTCTTTCACTATAAGTAGCCCATTACATCTTAATCATATTATCGCCTTTCTTGGGTTGAATAGATTATATAAATATATATATTGAGAACAGAAATAGGAGTTGTTCCAACAAGAGAAATTGGTATAGGAAGGAAAGGTGTGAGAAGCGTTGAACTTTTTGTTTAAAGTGTAGATTTATTGTTGCAATTATTATTAATATTACTTGCTTTTTGTATAATACATTAAGTGTCCATAATAGTATTTCTATCAATACACGTGTTTCGAGTTCAAAGTTGACTCTCTTCAGGCGAATAAAATTGTAACTTTGCATATTGAGATTCGTTTGTCTTTCTGGCGACCGAAAAAACTGCGTATATATAGATAAGTGGTCGGTGAGCAGGTCAGAAAGTTCATATGCGTGCGTGTTTGTTGGTTGTTTATTTCCACACTGGCTTGTTACATCTTTTCCATTTGTCCGTTTTGGGAATCATTCACTTTTCATTGGCCAGAAAAATGTTTTACACTGACTTGCTAAATTTATTTTCGTCTTTTTTAAAGATTGCTTTCAGCAATTTTGATTTAATTTCGTGTGTGTGCAATTCTACTTTTAGTGATAAATATGATACGGGGCATCAAGTTCTGTTTGTTGTTTTTTGAAACCAGGATTACTATTTTTCGCAATGGCTCAAGATTTTTTTTAGTTTGGAGTGTGTTTGAATTTTAGTGTGTCTGTGCGTGTGTCTTAGTTTTTCCATGTTGTTTTGTTGAAGGAAGGTTTGTGTATTTTATAAATATTTTTTTCTGCATTATAAGCGTGTCATAATCTGCATTTGATAGATAGGCATTACTCTGAATTTACCTCCACTACATTAGTGTAAGTGTTGGGAAACGTACAATTTCCTGTTATTGGCTAGTTTAATGTTATTTCTGTGCAGGACTCCTGTTTTATTCAGGCATTGTGTTGCCTCCACGTATATTTTTGTGCATTTATCTAATTTTAGAGCATAAAATACGTTAGAGTTGCAGCTCAGATTTGATTTTATTTCGAATGTAGATGTGTTTTCGAATTTGAAGTGGTTTTCTTCTATTATGTTGCAGACTCCACATCTTTTTTGTTGCATTTTGTGACCCCCCCCCTGTGTTGTGTGTTGCTCTAATGTTAATGAGGTTAGTATGTTTTTAAATTTTGAGGTTGGCGTCTACTTTAATTATTTTAGTCTTTAAGATTTCTTTCATTTTATCATTTTAGTTGAGTAATTCTAAGTCTTTTTATCTTTGCAAATAATTCTAGGTTGCTTTTGTGTGTGGAGGCGTATGCGAGAATGTTTTCTGTTTCAAGTTTTTTTACGTTTTTTTTTTTTTTGTTTTGATTATTTTGTATGGATTCTGGAGAAATTCTAATGGTATTTCTTCTGACAGTTTGAAATCCTTGTTTATTTTGTAGGGATTCTGGAGAAATTCTAATGGTATTTCTTCTGACAGTTTGAAATCCTTGTTTATTTTGTAGGGGTTCTGGAGAAATTCTAATGGTATTTCTTCTGACAGTTTGAAATCCTTGTTTATTAGTGGAGCTGGGTATCCTCTTATTTGTAATGTTTATCGTAGTTCCTCTAGGCGTATTTTAAGAAGGGTATCGTCTGCTACTATTGTGAAAATACGTCGTGATAGGGAGTAGAGGATGGATTTTAGATAACTTTTAGGGTGGTTACTCTTGAAATGAAGGTACTGTTGGGTGTCTGTGTGTTTATGATAAATGTCTGTGATTGTTTTTGGTTTTTTTGAGTATGTCTAGAAATGACAATTCATTATTGCTATATTCTAGTGTGAAAATAATTTTGGGATGCAAGTTTTGGAGTAGATTGTGTAGTTTATTTATGAATCCTCATGTTCTCTCCAGAAGATAAAACAATCATCTAGATATCTTTTCCATGATTTAATGAATTCTGTTTTTATGTCTTCCCCATATTTATGTCCTATTTGGTTGTATAGGTTTTCTTCTAGATATGCTAGAGTGAGTGTTGCATATGTCGGTGCTATTTTTGTCCCCATCACGGTACCTGTTGTTTGAATATAATTTTTGTTGTTAAATTAGAATGAATTGTTGTCTAATATAAAATTCTATACTCTGTATTATAAATTCTTTTGTGAAGCATGTGGGAAGTATTTCTGGATGTTTTCAATCCAAAATGTAATGGCCTGTTTACCTAGCTTGTGTGTATATATATATATATATATATATATATATATATATATATATGTATTCAGATAAAACTTAGTGGGGAAATAGCAATTTTCAACATGTCATTTTAAGACATGTATTCTTCGACCCCTTATAAACAGAGAATGAGGAAAATTTCTAAGCCCAGAGCTTAGTTTAGGTAAAGGAAGGGGTTGGGATGAATTTGTTTTCATTGGGTTTGGCTGGGAGAAGGAGTTAGTAGTAATTCTTCCTTGGTAATGGGAGGTATGTGGCCCAACCCTAGGGTTAGTAGTGGTGGGTGGTGGAGAGGTAACTGCTTGGTCTATTTTAAAAATAAATTTTGAAATTGTTTTTATCGGGACTAATTGGAGGAATAGGATAATTATTGTAATTTATACTTATTTCTATGGCGACACATACTTATGATCTCCCTTCTTTTGTTAAGGAGTATATTTTGATTTTGACTGCTCGATACGTAGGCGAGCAATATTACTATATATATATATATATATATATATATATATATATATATATATATATATATAATGAAAATAAGTTGAATACTTTTATAAATCCATTGGTAATAGTTTATTTCACGGAGCTGTTACAGACCGCTCTTCAGACCAAAGTCCTCACAACAATGAATGGGTTAGATTTATCCAGACAAAAAGAGAGAGACGGAGACAGACAGACAGACAGACAGACAGACAGACAGACAGCTTTAGTTTGAAGTAGTGTGAAAAGTTTAACAATTTGTTTTATATATTATTTATTTTATTATATTTATTCTGATTTTCTCATCGACTGACAAGTGATATTTTATTTATTGCTGCTATTTAAGGTCCTCAAGTGATGCAATTTCTGCTATTTATTAATACTAATAGAATTTAATAATAATCATTATGAAATTTCAGTTAGTCAGTTATGAGCTTGGGTGATCATGTGTCGAAAGAGACATGACTGACTGGGCAAAAGATTTTCCCGCAGTAGATTATTTTCTCTGGTTGACTGATTGCCACCCAAGGTTATAGAACCCAATCTGTCCTATTCAACCCACAGTTAGAGGGAGAAGAGATGGATTATATTATTATATTAATAAGTCGTAACTCGTGTGGAGGTATGTTTATTACTTCATAACAATTGAAAACAGATCCCCCACTTTTTTGCTCAGTAGTAGCTTTACTTATGTTTTCAACTATTATATTCAGTCAATCAATCAGTAAAGTGAAACACTTGATACACGCTTGGCGATCATGTCTCGAAAGAGACATGATTGACTGGGCAGAAGATTTTGCCACAGCAGCAGATTACTATAACTTTCTACGTATATTGGTTGCTAACCAAAGCTCTAGAATCTGTCTTGCTCTTTAACCCATATCTGGAGGGAAAGAATCGGATTAATACCTTTCCCAAGAGTATTTGCGCTTAAATGAAGGCAACGAGTTCAACTGGAATTCGAGCTCAGCTCTCCGATTTCTCGTTCCGAGCCGATATCCACAACGCATATCCACTAATCCTAAAACTTCCTAGTAAAATTTACTAATCTTGGAAAGAATGTTTGTTCTTTTTGTTACTAGAAAGCGGGAATATATGTTTATTTTTCTGTATTAAACCAATCGAAACACTTTTTCTTTGAAATCGAATATCCAAGGTATTCTGTTACAATCACGTAAGGTTTTCTTTTTATCGATAGTCATACCAGACATTCTTACCCTATTCATCATCAATTCTGCTTTTCAATTTAATTCTTCTTGGTAACAACACCAAAACAAGTATCATCCTGGTAAACGACTATATTTTATGCCGTCTCTCAAAACGCTCGTCGGAACAGGTTAAGAGCCTCATTCCTTGTTTCCTGTTTAGGATGCGGTTTCCGGTTTTCTCTTTTCCAATCTTCTCACTTTTTTTTTTCAATTGGATTAGATAGACTAAACTATCGCCCGGTTCACACTCCACCCACGTCTATTGAACAGGTGAAGAGGCTCATCCCTTGTTTCCTATTTAGGATGCGGTTTCCGGTTTTCTCTTTTCCAATCTTTTCACTCCAATGTAGCCCCCTGCACATCAGTGGCGTTACCGCCTTGCTCGGAGTGTTAGGATTAAAAAAACAAATATCGCACTTGCTGGTAAAGTAATCGAGTCCATATTAGTAGGTTCATAAAATATGAACTTTCAGGATTGACAGTATTTTTACATCGATTTTTGGTTGCTAACCAAAGCTCTAGAATCTGTCTTGCACTTTAACCCATATCTGGAGGGAAAGAAACGGATTAATACCTTTCCCAAGAGTATTTGCGCGTAAATGAAGGCAACGAGTTCAAGTGGAATTCGAACTCAGCTCTCCGATTTCTCGTTCCGAGCCGATATCCACAACGCACATCCACTAATCCTAAAACCCCCTCGTAAAATTTACTAATCTTGAAAAGGATGTTTGTTCTTTTTGTTACTAGAAAGCGAGAATATATGTTTATTTTTCTGTATTAAACCAATCGAAACACTTTTTCTTTGAAATCGAATATCCAAGGTATTCTGTTACAATCACGTAAGGTTTTCTTTTTATCGATGGTCATACCAGACATTCTTACCCTATTCAACATTAAATCTGCTTTTCAATTTAATTCTTCTTGGTAACAACACCAAAACAAGTATCATCCTGGTAAACGACTATATTTTATGCCGTCTCTCAAAACGCTCGCTGAAATATCGCACTTGCTGGTAAGGTAATCGAGTCCACATTAGTAGGCTCATAAAATATGAACTGTTTTGACCTATTTGAATTTCAGGATTGACTATTTTTTTAATCGATTTTTGGTTGCTAACCAAAGCTCTAGAATCTGTCTTGCTCTTTAACCCATATCTGGAGGGAAAGAAACGGATTAATACCTTTCCCAAGAGTATTTGCGCGTAAATGAATGCAACGAGTTCAAGTGGAATTCGAACTCAGCTCTCCGATTTCTCGTTCCGAGCCGATATCCATAAAGCACATCCACTAATCCTAAAACTTCCTAGTAAAATTTACTAATCTTGGAAAGGATGTTTGTTCGTTTTGTTACTAGAAAGCGCGAATATATGTTTATTTTTCTGTATTAAACCAATCGAAACACTTTTTCTTTGAAATCGAATATCCAAGGTATTCTGTTACAATCACGTAAGGTTTTCTTTTTATCGATGGTCATACCAGACATTCTTACCCTATTCATCATCAATTCTGCTTTTCAATTTAATTCTTCTTGGTAACAACACAATATACTCCCACACCAGTAAGAAACCTGTCGTGGCGGACAGACATAATCTCGCTGCTGACATTGAACGGGATCTACACTCTGTGGTGATCTGGGGCAAGAAGTGGCTTGTCAACTTCAATGCATCTAAGACCAGGCCTGTCAACCATCACAGGCAACCTCTCCTGCCTCTCATAAGCATGGACAAAGCGATTCTCCCTGAAAGCAACACACTACGCCACCTCGGCCTTACCCTCTCCTCAGACCCCAAATGGAACCACTATATTTATTCCATAGCTAAATCTACTAAGAAGGTTGGGTCACTATGCCGATCCAGGATGTTTTTTTCCGCCTGAATCCATCCTGCATATATACAAGTCAACCATCCGTCCGTGCATGGAGTACTGCTGCCATTTATGGTCAGGCGCCCTGCCGTTCTCCTCAATGTTCTCGACAGGCTCCAAAGGAGAGTCTGTAATGTGATAGGTACTGATCTGGTGGCTCGACTGCAGCCACTTCCCAACCGTCGAAATGTGGCCTCCCTTTGTCTGTTCTATAAATACTTTCATGGCTTCTGCTCGGACGAACTTAAGTCACTGGTGCCTCCTCAACAGGTGTTTACTCGTGCAACCAAACTGGCAACTGGGTCTCACCTATTCACAGTCAGGTTAGTCAAATGCAGACGACAATTCTACTCCTGCAGCTTCTTCTCTCGCACTTCCCGCCTGTGGAACTCGCTCCCATATTCTTACTTTCCTGACGGCTACAACCTCCAGAAATTTAAATGCAATTATTTAAATTCTATTAACCACTGGACTCTAGCTCTCTCCCCACCCCCGTATATCCTTCCCTTTCTCTCCAACTTTGTATCTGTCATCGCACCTGCATTCTCAGCTATATATATATATATATATATATATATATATGTATATTATCGATTTTCTGCACTATTGCAAGACCTCTTCAACCTTGAAACTTCTGAATATCGTTTCTTATGTCTTTGTCTATGAGTGTATTAAATTTGATTAAAATCGGACCACTCCTTCTATAACCTGATTTTTCGATTATCGATTTTCAATATTTATCGGGGGTATTTCGACACAAAACCTAGCTAAGAACACTCACAGATGCTTATATTACAACTGCATAAATTTTCAAGAAAATCGGTTCAGCCATTTTGGAGTCTATAGGTAACGGGGACACACACACACACACACACACACACACACACACACACACACACACACAGACAAAGTTCCATTTATAAATAAGTTTAGATGTAACCTAATTACCAATGTCCATCTGTATATGTACGTCTATACTTTTCAAGATGATGTCATCATATTTTTACACTTGTTCTACATTTTCTTGAAGCCAGTTCAAAATCTTTTCTAATCTCAGATTGAAATGCGATGTGATTCTACTGTTGTAAAACTCCATTCCAATACGAAAATTGACAGAGATATTCTCCAGTTGGTGTTGTCCTCGCATTTTACATTGACACGATGAGTTATACGTCCCCTCACTTAAGCCTTCTTGTATCCACTTGTCTTTTAGGGTTTGCTCAATTTATACAAGTTTTTAAAACTTGCAATATCGAATTGCAATGGGTGTGCGTTGTGGTGCAGTGGATATCAGCTCGGAACGACAAATCGGAGAGCCGAGTTCGAATTCCAGTTGAATTCATTGCATTCACTTACGCGCAACTACCCTTGGAAAAAGTACTAATCTGTTTTTTTCCCTCCAGTTATGGGTTAAATAACAGGACGGATTGGGTTCTATAGCCTTGGCTGGCAACTAATCTACCGCAGAAAGCAATGGCAACCTACTGCGGGATAATTATATGCCCAGTCAGTCATGTCTCGAAAGAGACATGATCGCCCAAGCGTGTATCACGGATGGCACTTATCTGACTAAATATCGAACTACATTTTGAACTTAATGTAGAAATTTCGTGCTAGAATAGGAAGGCTCTTCTCGCATAAAAAATGAATTTACTTCTCTCGGCAATAAACCCAATTTCTTCTTTAGTCTCGTGTTTTTTTAATGATTTCTTGTATCTATTCAAACAGCAAGTCCTTTAACTTTCTTGGATAGGCCATTTTCATGTCTGTCGCACATCCAGCTGTAGCCATAAATAAGTTCATAATCTCACTTGAACAACTCTGTTCATTAAATAGAAAAGTTCAAATGAGATCACGAATTTGTTAAATTCTTCTTTTTGACAGTAGTGGCCAAATGACCCGACTTTGACAAAATTGGGCTTATCTAGAAACACCCGGGATCCTATTGGCGACACCACTGTTGTAAAGTGTTCACGCTTAGGCAGATGTAAATGGTCCCTGTAATGTAACTATTTATAGTTTTGACTTTAATGTTTGAATTAGTATATCACTATACATAGTTTTTTCTATGAATATTAAACAAAGACAATCGAACTGAATAGTAAAGGTATGGCTACTTGTTATCAGTCAGGGTTTTTTCTTTAGTGAATAAAAATCTGGAACTAAGACCCCACTTCTAATCTGCTAGGTTTTGGTTATTTATCTCTCTGAATAATACTGACTCCAGTGAAATCTAATATTTTCAAAAGCAGAATCTATGCTGGTAAAATATTTTCAGCGAGAGCAACAACAGCGTGGTAAGAGAAAAGCTATATCTGATGTGAGGTATTATAATTATTATATACTTTAATATTGAAACCAGCACTTTCCGCTTGGTTGCTTTACTCATAATGTTTCGACCGTTATGCACTCCAATTTTCTTCAGGTGTCTGTATCCGTACTTACTAACCTTCTTGAAATTTTGAAGAGAACCTTTTATTTAATCGATAGAAGTAGTAGGTACCTCCAAAAAACCACTGCTCATTTTCGATACCTCAATTTAAATTTAATTTTTAAAAATAAAAATATTTTCTTGAAGCTTTAATTTTAGCTTTGATTGAAAGCCAAGATATTAAATTTACTAATTACAGTAAGCAAAATACCCTGGTTTAGTTCAAACCGAAATTATATTGATTGGAATCAAACATTTAACTCCTGAAAAAAATTTTTTAAAAAATTTACCGCCATTATTGATTGATCGACACATTATGTAAACAGTAGCCAAATTTCTGTTTTAAAAATCTTGCAAAAAAAAAATATACCTCCTTGACACGTTATTTAAGTCTATTTTTATAATTAAAACTTACCATTATCTGATTTCAAACAAGTAGTAAGTGCTTACTGCCTGGAAATTTAAAATATAAATCTCTCTTTAACTACAGTAGCCCTCTTGTCAGCGCTATCTTAGCTGACAAATGATTTATTGACAAGTAGTAGGTGTGAATGACGTTTGGATGGCGACCGAAAGTGACAAAAAATTCATGTAGCTTAAAACGTAACATTTGGAAATTAAAATGTTTTTTTGTTGTTTTTTAACTAAATAGCAAAATGAAAAATTTAACATAATATTTTCAGCAAGTATATAATATTTTATAGAATTTTAGTTTAGATTTATAGCCAGACTATGCTTTCTGAATAAATATGCTTTCTGAATAAATAAAAATATGCTTTCTGAATAAATAAAAATTTAAATTTCTATTCAAATAATTTAATAAGAAAGAATTAAATTAAAATAACCGAACTAAGTTATATTATTTATTGATATTTTTCTGAAATATTAAATATTTTTATGTTTAAATATTACATATTTTTCTGAAATTATTTATTATTATGCTTTCTGAAAAATTAAAACATTTAAATTTCTTTTAGAATAATTTTAATTTAATAACAAAAAGAATGAAATTAGAATCAAAGTGTGGTTTGTGTCGTTTTCAATGTAAAGGGAATTCATCCAAACACCTGTTAACTTTTAAAAACAATACGACCTCTACGGAAACTTGTTATAACTCCTATGGAACACCGTACTTAATAAAAATTACCAATATTTATTTTTTAATTATTTTAAAAATAAAATAGGTGAGTGATTTTTATTAAACTTTTCAATTTTCGATAGGCAATATAATAATCAACTCTTAAGTAAAAAAGAAATTCAACAACGTTTTTATAAAAGGTTTTTAAAATATTTGTAACACTTTTATGAATTATTATAATAAAGACATAAAAAAATAAAAACAATTATTTCAAAATTTTCTTCGTAAACGAAAAAACTTTTTTCTTCAGACTATAATGTCCTTAATAATTATTATTTATTCCAGCAATTAAAAGTTTATCAAATTAAATTATATCAGAGTTTTATTGCATTTTTATCTTACTCTTCGGAGTAGATTTTCGTCAGGTTGTCCTCTTTAAAATAAAAAACATAGATGATTTATATACCCCAATGAGTCCTGCATTTAACTAAAATAAAAATTTTTACAGCTAATTAAAATTTATTAAAATTTCATGGATTTACGTAGAGGGGGGGGGACAGATTTAAAAAATATTTTCACCAAGATATTTAAAAAAATAATAATTTCAAAAATAATTTCATTCATTTGTGAATGAGTACTGAAAGTTTCATTCAAATCTGACAATGATTTGATTTTTGCGAGAATTTCCAAATTAATGTGTTTGTCACCGGGAAAAAAGTGGGTTGCGTCATTACCCATTGTAAAACAGTCGTAAACTTTTTTTTAGCCGCTAACTTAAATAAAAACAACATTTTCTATGAATATTTCGAAAATGTTAGCAGGGATTAAAATTTTTTTAAAAATAATTAAAAACTGCTTTGATTTTTCCTCTTAATAATAATATAAATATTTTGATGGAAAAAGTTTGTTTTATTAAGTTTATGAACTTTTTTTTATTCATACTATGCTGTTTCATGCTGTTTTTTAGCGTTCAATTGAGCTCATTTCCTATCAGCATTCGCCAATCTTATTCGCTTCGGTGTTTGTTTATTTCTTTCTAGCACGGTTATATAGTGTCTTTTTAAATGAAAATAATTTTTTAAAAACACAATGCTGAGTCCAACGCAGTTGGATCAAAGGTGACTTGAACAAACGATGACTGGAAATGATGCAACCATAAAACGACGAATCCGGTATCGACGAATGGTGACGAAAATTAAACTGCATAAATTCGTCGAATTTCAATAAGAGGCGACGATACTCAAACTTCTGGAGTGATTATTAAAACTTTGCAACCATAATTTCTCTTTTGTCGAGGAAAACTCAATCCGACTTTAATCGTTTCCTTTTTTTATTTCGTCCTCCTTTTCTTCATCAGCTTTCAATAACAACAATCTACAACAAACGCTTGGCTAAAAAATAAAACCGCAACAAAATGTAAATAAAAAATAAAATAATAGCAGTATAGCCCGGCGTTGCTCGGGTGTAATGAAAGCTTTAAAACTAATCCATGGTCCTGGAGCTCAGACTCAGCCTAAAGAATATTTGAAATAATAAAATAATTGCGACAATTTACCAATCGCACCTAGTATATATATACATATATATATATATACATACTAGCAGTATAGCCCGGCGTTGCTCGGGTGCAATGAAAGCTTTAAAACTAATCCAGGGTCCTGGAACTCAGACTCTTTGGACGTTGGCATGAAAGACTAAAAAGCAATAGTTGTTTCCAGTTAAAGCAAAACTGTAGACTTGAAAGAAAAATGAATGGATGTAAGTCAAATTTTGATTTCCTGGTATCGATATCAAATAAGTTTTTTTTGTCGTAAACTGAATTTTGAAGGCTAAATAAGTCTTCTGAGTAAATGGCGTCATGGCTGAGACTAAGAACTACAATTATACCTACTTAGAGCCAAACCCGAAGCAAAAACTAAAATAAAAGGACTGAAAAAAAATATAGACATACAGGCAGATAAACAGACACACACACAAACATCTTGCCTTTTATATATATATTATCGATTTTCTGCATTATTGTAAGAACTGCAACCTTGAAACTTCTGAATATCGTTTCTTATGTCTTTGTCTATGAGTGTATGAAATTTGATTAAAATCGGACCACTCCTTCTATAACCCGATTCTTTCGATTATCGATTTTCGATATTCATCAGGGGTACCTCGACACAAAACCTAGCTAAGAACACTCGCAGATGCTTATAGTATAACTGTGTAAAATTTCAAGAAAATCGGTTCAGCCGTTTCGGAGTCTATAGGTAACGGACACACACACACACACACACACACACACAGACAAAATTCCATTTATAAATAAGTTTAGATATTTTATTTTTATTTTTTATACAAAGACATTCTCTAAAAAAAAATATCGACATTGCCGTGAATTAGGTGCAGGTTCATTGGTCAGAGATGTTAGCACCCGTCATCGGTTCAAATCAGACTCCTAAAATCAAATTACAATTACTATTAAAATTTTTGACAGTTTAAAATCACTTTCGCTTTATTAACAGCTGTTTTTCCGGTACAAATTCTGCAGGAGTTAAACTTTCTTGACTGCGGCTAGTCAAAACAAAAATCTCCAAACCCAACCTGTTGCACCTCCTTGATATTTCGACAATATATTTTGGTAAATTTTCGTTTTAGGACCCAAATGCCTTTACCCCTTCAAATCTTTCCAAAACATCCCTATTTCCATGCAAATGTATATGCTGAACTCAAGTCGATAATTGTTTATAGAAGAAACGTACCTTGGAGTATATACCTAGAGGTATGTACCTAGGAGTATATGCCTAGGAGTATATACCTTGAAATATAAAACTAGGAGTATATACCTTGAAGTATATACCTATGAGTATATACCTAGAAGTATATAACTTGAAGTATATACCTAGGACCATACACTTTGAAGTATACCTAGGAGTGTATACCTAGGTGTATATACTTTGAAGTATTTACCTAGGATTATATACTTTGGAATATATACGTATGTATACATAAGACGGTGTTGAAAACTCCTAGTTTAGACACACTTACCAAATTCTGATTAAATGATCATTTCTTTTTTGTCGTTGTTTTTCTGAGAAGTTCCCCACTTCTTAGTCGAACCGACAAACCTTCAGTATTTCGTCATGACGGTTGGTAACTATTCATGACCTCAGCTTTAATTAGATTTCTGACTATTTTTTTTTATTAAGAAACCTGTTTATTGCGTTCTTAGACGAACCCGATTATTAAAAACCTCACATAATATTAGTCACCTGAGGATATACATGAGCACGAAATTTAAATAAACGAGAAGCCAACTAAAATATTCTCAAAAAATTTCCATTCAATAAATATAGTGAATTTTTCGGTATAATGACTTCTAATACAGATAGAAGCTTACTTTTTAATTTTAAAAACTTTGAGAGTTTTGGCGATTAACAAAAATGGCCGACCAAGAAGCATGCTCCAGTATTGAACAGAGGTCAGTTATCAAGTTTTTGGTTACTGAAGGGTGCAAACCAGTTGAAATTCATAGGAGAATATCAACTGTGTATGGTGCCACATGTTTCAGCCAAAATATGTCTACAAGTGGGCTAAATTGTTTAAAGAAGGACTGAACAGTGTTGAGGATGAAGACAGGCCTGGGAGGCCTACAGAAGTGAGGCGATCGAATCAGTCAATGACCTCATTCAGTCGGACAGAAGGGTGACAGTGGATGACATTGCAAGGACCTTGAGCCTATCTGTTGGGACAGCACACAAAATTGTCCATGATGGAGTCGTCTTGCATGAAGACAACGCAAGGCCTCACACAGTAGCCCAAACAGTGCAGACCATCAACGAGCTGGGCTGAAAACTGCTCCTTCATCCCCCTTACACCCCAGACCTTGCCCCTTCAGACATTCACCTGTTTGGTCCCTTGAAAGCGTTCATGAGAGGCACGAAGTTTGAAAGTGACGATGAAGGCAAAAGTGCTGTGAGCGATTGGCTGAGACATCAGTCCAAATATTTTTACGCTAAGGGAATACGGAAGCTTTATGATCTTTAGCTTTGAAAATGTCCTCTCACATTGGACTTGAATAGCTTATTGTGAGCAGATGACTTTATACAGATCTAAATAATGTGTTAAGTTTTCCTTTATAAATATCATATTGCTCTGGATAACATCCTCTTGTTGGATTGACCTCGTCATTCACGGACAAAAGTATGATTTCAAATTCTCTTCAGGCAGTGAATTTAACATTGTCTCTATGATCTTTAGCTTTGAAAATGTCCTCTCACATTGGACTTGAGTAGCTTATTATGTGTACATGATTTTATACAGATCTAAATAATGTGTTGAGTTTTCCTTTAGAAATATCATATTGCTCTGGATAACATCCTCTGTTGGATTGTCCTCGCCATTCACGGACAAAAGTATGATTCCAAATTCTCTTCAGGCAGTAAATTTCTTAACATTGTCTTTATGATCTTTAACTTTGAAAAACTCCTCTCACATTAGACCTGAGTAGCTTATTGTGTGCAGATGAATTTATAAAGTTCTTATTTCTTTTTTATTACCAAATCAGTTTTCTGTCTGTTTATTTCATCTTTATTTGATATAAGCGGCCCACTTGCCATTGGACAAGCTGACGCCCTGTTAGGTGGTTCTTCTCGGCTCTAACAGATTTGCAAAATATATATTTTTTAATATTGTAATATTTTTTAATATAAGGTATATAAAAACATACTCGTATTCGATTAAAATGCTATAGCAAAATTTCAAAACAATTAGTCATTTTCTAGATTAGCAGATAGTAACAAACGGACAAGTACATTTTTATTTTTATAGATTGGAATATTTTTTTTTATATAAGGTATATAAAAACATGCTTGTATTCGATTAAAATGCTGTAGTAAAATTTCAAAACAATATGTGCAGCCATTTTCTAGATTAGCAGATAGTACATGTGTGCGTCGCAAACTGAAAACAAATAAAGCTAGGCAAGAACAATAGCACTATGTCCTCTGCAATAATTACATTTAATAACAATATATATATATATATATATATATATATATATATATATATATATATATATATATACTGTAATGGTTGTTACAATGTTTTTATAAATTCATAGTATCACTACACAAAAATTTAACGACATCTGCCCTTTATGTCTAAGTGAAAAACTACACATTCTTCAGTACCCTAACAGCAACGATTTATTAAACTGTAGAGATGAATTAGCAGTAATATGCAATCATCGCAAATATTTCTCGCTAAAATTTAAGTAAACAAAAAAACACCCAACCCACGACCCCCCCCAAAACAAAAAAATACACACAACCAGCCCTATAAATAAACAGAAAAGAAAACAAACCCTATACAATACCAACAAAAAATAGTGCAGCTGCAGCAGAATAGTAGATAAATAAATAAAAATATCGACACGATAAAAAAAAAAACTAAAACAAAAATAGCACACACCCCAATACAAAATAACAAAAATTAAGGTAAGAAGAAACCAACCCCAAAACAAAACAACACCTACCAACCCCCCAAACCAAATAACAACACGCAAGGCTAAACCCACACAAGATAAATAGATTAACCTATCCTGAACTCAGTCACAAGCAATCACTTAACCCTAAGACCTTAAAAAGGTCAACAGAACTCAAAATACAGACTAACCCCTCTAACACCCCCCCAAAAAAAAACAAATCCCACACAAATAAACGGGCTTTTCAACTAGATAATTCTCATTTCAAAAACATCACCTGAAGATGAAGCCGTCCACATAATGGGCTGACTTCGAAAATTTTTGTGTAGTGATGCTGTGAATTTGTAGGAGCATTGTAACAACCATTACAGTATAATGCTCTACATTTGTATTGAGCACTCTTTATAAAAGTAAATGCATCAACAAAAGGTTAATAAACCTACGAGTTCAACAACTTGGTTACTATATATATATATATATATATATATATATATATATATATATATATATATATATACAGTACTGTGCAAAAGTATTAGGACGAGAACTATTACATCTTTTATGAGACATCAAAATAAAGTTTAAAATCACCCATGTCCTAACACTTTTGCAAACTACCGGTAGTGTGCAAAAGTATTAAGACAGAGGTGATTATCCTAAAAACCTCACTGAAATTCAAATACAGGGTTAAAAACCAAGTAAATTGCTAATAAATATTGATTATTTAAAACTAGGTGTAAAAGAAATGTATTAAAAAAGTTATATTTTATTTTTCCCATTTTCTATTAAACAAGTTATTTGGAAGCTACTCATTATTCTATTATCCTTGGATATGACTGACTTTTTTCTTATTCCCCCCTCTCGAATTGATAAATCTAATGTTACTTCGCAAGACACACTTTGGGGACAAATACAAGCTGCTTGACAGGAGATACCATTAGATACATTGAAGAAGCTTGTGACGTCAATGCCTGTCAGAATGAAGGCTGTGATCAAAGCAAAAGGCTATTTATTATACTAAATATGAGATTTATTTTGTAACAAGTATTTTTCTTGTTAAAGCATTTGTTAAGTAAATCAAATCAAATTACTTTAATTAAATTGTTTATTTTCTGTCAATATGCCTCATAAAAGATAAAATAGTTATTGTCCTAATACTTTTGCACAGTACTCCAGCTTTCTCTTTTTCAATCTTTTCACTTTTCTTTTTCTTTTCTTTTTTTCTTTTTCTTTTTTTTCTTTTTTTTTTTTTTTTTTTTTCAATTGGAGTAGATAGACTAAACTATCGCCCGGTTCACACTCCACCCACGTCTATTGTACAGGTTAAGAGGCTGATCTCTTGTTCCCTGTTTAGGATGTGGTTTCCGGCTTTCTCTTTTCCAATCTTTTCACTTTTCTTTTTCTTTTTCTTTTCTTTTTTCTTTTTCTTTTTTCTTTTTTTTTTTTCAATTGGAGTAGATAGACTAAACTATCGCCCGGTTCACACTCCACCCTCGTCTATTGTACAGGTGTAGAGGCTCATCCCTTGTTTCCTGTTTAGGATGTGGTTTCCGGCTTTCTCTTTTCCAAATCTTTTCACTCTCACGTAGCCCCCTGCACATCAGTGGCGTTACCGCCTTGCTCGGGGTGATATGATTAAAAAAAATGTATACACTTTAGAAAATACATTTTGGATATATATATATTGTTATTAAATGTAATTGTTATATATATATATATATATATATATATATATATATATATATATATATATATACTAGCAGTATAACCTGGAGTTGCTTGGGTGTAATGAAAGCTTTAAAACTAATCCATGGTCCTGGAGCTCAGACTCTTTGGACGTTGGCACGAAAGGCTAAAAAGCAATAGTTGTTTCCAGTTAAAACGAAACCGTAGACTGAAAGAAAAATGAATGGATGCAAGTCAAATTTTGATTTCCTGGTATCGATATCAAATAAGTTTTTTTCGTCGTAAACTGAATTTTGAAGGCTAAATAAGTCCACTGAGTAAATGGCATCATGGCTGAGACACACCCAGACAGACTCGAGAGAGACGAGTGTAATTAGTATCTCCCTCGACCGAAGTCAAGCGAATTGCTTGCTCTCCTTTTCTTCTTCGCTGTCTCAAAACTTCTTACTGACCAAAGGAGCGGATACATCAAAGACATTCCTTATTTACAACGATCCCACACACCTAAGCATTAATTCTCTTTTCAGCATTTATTGCCATGATCATTTTAACGTCCGTTGGACCCATACTTAAAGGATTACTTTAATTGTAAGAACCTTAATTGATATGTGTATATATAAAATAATGTTTCTAAACTCGATTTGATTTTCTTGATTTTTAACCTTTTTATGACTTATAGTGGGCTTTCTACAACGAGGCCAAATTCCGTTAACTTGCAACAATTTACAACTACTCTCCACCAGAACGCCTTCCCACTATAAATATACTGCTTGTATCATTCTGTCTGTTCTTGGGATGGTTAGTGTTAAAACCAAATTACTGCAACATTAAAATTAAAAAGAAAAGTTAAAAAAAAAAAAAGAAGAGGACAGAATATATGACGTGTTGCCAAAAGGCGTGGCCGAGGTTTATCACTCCGGTGCTGGATGGTTTCTTTTGCAGGGTCAGATACACGGATAAGGAAAATCTAAACTTATTTATAAATGGAACTTTGTGTGTGTGTGTGTGTGTGTGTGTGTGTGTGTGTGTGTGTGTGTGTGTGTCCGTTACCTATAGACTCCGAAACGGCTGAAAGCATTTTCTTGAAAATTTACACAGTTGTACTATAAGCGTCTGCGAGTGTTCTTAGCTAGGTTTTGTGTCGAGGTACCCCCAATAATTATCAAAAGTCGATAATCGAAAAAATCAGGTTATAGAAGGAGTGGTTTCGATTTTAATCAAATTTGATACACTCATAGACAAAGACATAAGAAACGATATTCAGAAGTTTCAAGGTTGCAGTTCTATCCTTGGATGACTTATTTGACTCCGATATTGGAAATCGATACTTCGATATCCTACCGGGTCTGATCAAAATAAGTTTTTCAGCCCTTTTATTTTAGTTTTTGCTTCAGGTTTGGCTCTAAGTAGGTATAATTATAGTTCTTAATCTCAGTCATGATATTATTTACTCAGAGGACTTATTTAGCCTTCAAAATTCAGTTTACGACGAAAAAAACTTATTTGATATCGATACGAGGAAATCAAAAGTTGACTTACATTCATTCATTTTTCTTTCAGTCTACGGTTTCGCTTTAACTTGAAACAATTATTGCTTTTTAGTGTTTCGTGCCAACGTCCAAAGAGTCTGAGCTCCAGGACCATGGATTAGTTTTAAAGCTTTCATTACACCCGAGCAACGCCGTGCTATACTGCTAGTAACTAATAGAGACGAACAACAAATACCGATATTAAAATTTAACAAGATTTAATAAATTAAAAATAATAAAAAGAAACACGTTTGCGTGAAAAGGTATATGCGACATATGCAATATGAAAATCGAAAAAAGAAACATTTAACTTTTTCCGTTGTCTGAAATCACAAATACACTCTTTTTTTTAATTCTCTCTCACTCTTTTTTTATATTTTCCATGACTCTTTTCCCTTCTTTTTCTTCAGTTCAGTTCTTTACTTTCTTTTTCACATGCATGAGAGTGTTATTTAGCTACAAGCTTTGAGTTCTTCTTAAAGTTGCAATTTTTAATTGATAAATGAGCTTCAGTTCTTCTACGCAGTTTTCGACAGTATAAAAGTCATCTTTCAGTTGTAAAAAAAATGATCTCAGTTTTTCTTATCTGCGCCATTGGAGTAATGTGGATGGGTTATATAAAATATTCGTCCTCTTCACTTAACTTTTAATATATCGGAGTTGGATAGACGATTCGGTCCTTTCGTTAAGCAATCTTCTAATTTGAAGAAGTCTTCACTCGAGACCCGAAAACCAACAAATCAAACGTATTTCTCCCGCGCAATTCTTCGTATTGGGTCATGTGACTGCAGAGGTGTAATGTGCTATTTTTAGCCATCTACCAATCCTGTTTCTATGGCTCGTTATTTAACTTTACATGTATTAGCTTAACTGTTGATTTTGTATAGTTATCAGACAGAACGAGAGACAGACAGCGAGAAATTAGCTGTCATAGTTAGTGTTGTGTATCCGCCGTGAGGAACCGCACAAAACAGATATTTGACAACAAAACAGATATTTGAGATAGAAAAATAGGTTATATTGAACATAAATATACAAACTGGAACGCAGGTTATTAATCCAGGAATACGATTAGTAAGGAATATATATATACAAGTCTTGAATATATATATATAAGTCGTGCTAGAATTAGTATATCCGTGTAATATAATTCGGACTGGAGTGGAGCTCAGAGCTACTATGACTACTGACGCGGTATTCTCTGTGTAACTTCGGTATCTCTCGGTAACTTACGGACCAGTCCCGATGTCTCTTACGGATTTCTCCGGTTCTCTCTATGGTAGGAATATGTTTTAAAGCTGTTTTTCGAATGCGTTCAAATGCGGTGGAGTTTCCAGTTTGAGTTTTGCTAGAGCAAATATTTATGTGAACATATGTGATGTGCAAAGTCTGCTTTACTCGGTTATAATACCTCGCTGTTCTGCAGACCGATGCTGGCAGTAAAAAGCCTGCAGTGAGTGTTATGCTGTTGATGCATTTGTTATGCTGTTGATGCATGTGTTAATGATATTATGGCATATATGGATCCTTATTACTTGTTGCATTTTTGGTGTGATTAACCAGGAATCACGTGGCTATTTCAGGAAATTTGGAGTTCATAGTCATGAAGCAGGAGTGTTTGGTGGTCCTAATATCAGGATCTTATTAAGGATGATGAATTTGTTAAAGCAATGAATGACTTGGAGATCGTTTGTTGACGCCGTGAAAAATTTCTCAGGCGATCGCCGGACCAAAAAATTAGAAGGATTTAATAGAAAAGCTGTTTAAAAGTCTGTAGAACATCGGCGTATGAGTATTAAGTTTCATTTTTTACATACTGTCTCTGTGGATTTTCTTTTTAAATTTAAAAAAAAATAAAATTATTCGTCTTTAAAAATATCACTGAAGAAGTCTGTTAAAGTTTGTTTATTAAGTTTCATTTTTTACATACTGTCTCTATGGATTTTTTTTAATTAAAAAAAATTAAATTATTCGTCTTTTAAACTAAATAGCAATGAAGAAGTCTGTTAAAATCTGTGGATTTTTTTTTTTTTTCATTTAAAAAAAATTAAAATTCGTCATTAAAAATTTTGTCAAAATGAAACATTATAGATTAAGACAACCTTTTTTCCCTATCCATTCTTTACTTGTTCTGTTCAACTTGTCGGATTTCGATTCATATATCCCACTCATAGCCAACTAGATAAATTTCCGGATAATTACAGCAAGGTGAGTGATGAGCAAAAAGAACGATTCCATCAAGATTTTTTTTTTTAATCATTTCACCCCGAGCAAGGCGGAAACGCCACTGATGTGCAGGGGGTTACATAAATGTAAAAAGATTAATTAGAAAAGAGTGAGGAGTACAAACTAGTTAGAAAGGAACAATAGAAAGCTGAGAAAGCAGGTGCGATGACAGATACATAGGAGGAGAGTAAGGGAAGGTTATACAGGGGAGGGGAGAGAGCTAGAGGCCAGTGGTTAGTAGATGAGTGTTAACTTTGCATTTAAATTTCTGGAGGTTGTAGCCGTCAGGAAAGCAAGAATACGGGAGTGAGTTCCACAGGCGGGAAGTGCGAGAGAAGAAGCTGCAGGAGTAGAATTGTCGTCTGCATTTGGCTAACCTGACTGTGAATGGGTGGGACCCAGTTGCCAGTCTGGTTGCACGGGTAAACACCTGTTGAGGAGGCATCAGTGACTTAAGCTCATTCGAGCAGAAGCCATGAAAATATTTATAGAAGAGACAGAGGGAGGCCACATTTCGACGATGGGAAAGTGGCTGCAGTCGAGTCGCCAGATCAGTACCTATCACATTACAGACTCTCCTTTGGAGCTTGTCAAGAACACTGAGGAGAACGGCAGGGGCACCTGACCATAATTGGCAGCAGTACTCCATGCACAGGCGGATGGTTGACTTGTATATATGCAGGATGGATTCAGGTGGAAAAAACATCCTGGATCGACATAGTGATATCAAAACAATGGAAGTCCGCCAAATGGGACGGTGGGACAAACGAATGATGACTGACTACTGCTGGAGTATCAGAACGGACTTAAATAACATTGAACATAACGGTCAGTCAGTTAAGTGCCATACGTGATACACGCTTGGGCGATCATGTCTCGAAAGAGACATGACTGACTGGGCAGAAGATTATCCCGCAGTAGGTTGCCATTGCTTTCTGCGGTAGACTGGTTGCCGACCAAGGCTACAGAACCCAATCTGTCCTATTATTTAACCCATAACTGGAGGGAAGAGACGGAACATAACAGACAATCAAGAAAGAAAAATTTTTTACCATAGTTCTTATGTTCACGAAGGTTTTATTTTTGCTGTTAATTTATTAAATGATTTGATGAAAATACTTGTTGGTCTTCGTATATTCAATTATATTAGTTTTAAAGACTTACTTTCTGATTGTTATTGAAAAAATAGTATTTCTCAATAAGTAGATCAATATTGTTGATTTAAATACAAATTGAGAATTTTCTACGATTTTAATTTGAGAAATGTTGCCATCGGTCAATATCATTCATACAGAAAACAAATTATTATGGTGAAACACACCTATTCCTTAGATAATGGACTCTCCCTCCTATATTAATAAGGGTTAACAGGAAGTTAACTCAAGAAGTTCTTGGGGAGTTCATAGGAGTTCTTAGAATTTCTAGAGAGTTCTTTAGAGTTCTATTAGAGTTCAGTAGAACTACTAGGCAGTTGATATGAGCCGGCAGTTAGCCGAATACTAAGGAGTCAGCTTTCAGTGGAAGATTACCAATTTTCTAACATTTAGGGTGCGTTAAGTCGACTAGCAACCGACATAGCACGATTATAACCTTCAGTGCGAAAACTACTCCACAACATAAATGAAAAAAGGCCCATTTTTTTCTAAAAATGAGGAATTTATATAGATAAAAAACGGTAGCTAATCAAGAAAAAGTAAGGGAATTTTCCTATTCAGTGCTCTCAAATTAGCTAAGAAAAAAGTTTGGCGTATCGACACCATTTCATTCCTTTTTTAAATAATCAAGAGGGGTGTGGTCGGAGAATTAGTCTGGCAGTCATGATTGGATTTCCTGTTTGCATGGCATGGTGCAGTGTCCTGTTTCCAGACATTGTGTCTTCCAGCAGCCACCTTCTTAACCCAGGGCAGCTCTACTTCCTCAAGGCACTTGATGTTGGCCTCTTTGTTGAGTCTGATGCCCTGTGGGATGACGAATAAAAGCATAATGTCTCCATCACTAGGGACCACCTTGGTGTTGACTGAATATTTGGTTGTCATCGCTCTCGGTAGACATTTTAGGGACAGAGACTGACACCCAAACACTCTGAAGTGTTTGTAGTGGAATTTTTGGGCGCAAATGCCAAGCAGTACAGCATGCCGTTTCCAAATTTCTGGTGAAGGGAATTGCGTCATGGTGCTCTTTTTCTCACAGTCGGTGCCCAGCTGACCCTACTACATTGCGCAGTGAACAAAATCCAAAACAAACAATGCACAAAATTAAAAATATAAAATGTCAACATTTTACCATCTTGTGTGTGTGTGCGTATGTGTGTGCTGATACGCTTATCTCTATCCAGTTGTGTACCTATATGTACCTACGTGCGTAACGCTGCCTATATTCAACCAATTGGAGTAGATAGACTAAACTATCACCCGGTTCACACCCACCAACGTTTATTGAACAGGTGAAGAGGCTCATCCCTTGTTCCCTGTTTAGGATGTGGTTTCCGGCTTTCTCTTTTCCAATCTTTTCACTCCTTTTTCTTTTCTTTTTTTTCTTTTTTTTTTCCAATTGGAGCAGATAGACTAAACTATCGCCCGGTTCACACTCCACCCACGTCTATTAAACAGGTGAAGAGGCTCATCCCTTGTTCCCTGTTTAGGATGTGGTCTCCGGCTTTCTCTTTTCCAATCTTTTCACTCTTTTTTCTTTTCTTTTTTTTTTTTCAATTGGAGTAGATAGACTAAACTATCGCCCGGTTCACACTCCACCCACATCTATTGAACAGGTGAAGAGGCTCATCCCTTGTTCCCTGTTTAGGATGTGGTCTCCGGCTTTCTCTTTTCCAATCTTTTCACTCTTTTTTCTTTTCTTTTTTTTTTCAATTGGAGTAGATAGACTAAACTATCGCCCGGTTCACACTCCACCCACATCTATTGAACAGGTGAAGAGGCTCATCCTTGTTCCCTGTTTAGGATGTGGTTTCCGGTTTTCTCTTTTCCAATCTTTTCATTCTTACGTAGCCCCCTGCGCATCAGTGGCGTTACCGCCTTGCTCGGGGTGATATGATTTAAAAAAAAAACAATTTTTTATAATAAATACCCAAACTAGAACAGATCCAGGGACAATATGTATAACAAAAGTCTATCAACGTCATTCGCTGACCGCAACAAAAGTTGAAAAGAAAATATAAATCAGATGTTGAAAAAGTAGAGAATTTTGAATATTAAAATCCGACCCTTAGAATCGAACCTAAAACTTCATGGCCTGTCTTTATAAAATTACAAATCGCTTTAAGGCCATCAGTGGATAGTCGTAAAAATATGACTTGAGTAGATGTAGCTCAGATGTTAACGTTAAAAACTTTCTTCGTGGAGTGAATGATCTTTCTGGGCAAAGAAGAAGAAGACAAAATGAGAAAATGGATAAAAAGGTTCCGTATAATAAAACAGATCACGAAGTATGTAAAAAAAAAAAATTTCGGTAAATCCAAAGACCGTCGAGATTGTATCACCAGGAAATAGATAGACAGGAGATTTAGCAATAGGTTGGTTTCAGTCTAAGCGAAAAGCAAGCTTGTCTAAACAAATCAACGCCTGCTGATTCAATTGCCGAAACAATTTGCTGCTGATTTCAGTAAATCCAAAGACCGTCGAGATTGTATCACCAGGAAATATATAATCAGGAGACTTAGCAATAGGTTGGTGTCACTCTAAGCGAAAAGTCAACTTGTCTACACAAATCAACGCCTGCTGATTCAATTGCCGAAACAATTTGCTGCTGATTTCAGTAAATCCAAAGGCCGTCGAGGTTTTATCACCAGGAAAAAGATAAACACGAGACTTAGCAATAAGTTGGTGTCAGTCAAAGCGAAAAGCCAGCTTGTCTAAGCAAATCAACGGCTGCCGATTCAATTGCCGAAACAATTTGCTGATGATTTCGGTAAATCCAAAGACCGTCGAGATTGTATCACCAAGAAGTAGATAAACATGAGACTAAGCAACATGTTGGTGTCAGGCAAAGCGAAAAGCCATCTTGTCTACACAAACCAATGCCTGCTGATTCCATGACTGAAAGAGACGAGCAAGCAATGCAGCTTGAGATAAAAATGAACAGACTAGCCATTGAAAAAATATAGCAGCTTCCCAACGTAATCAAAACTTTATTTTCCCTCCTGGAAATTGTGACAGGACGAGATTTACTCAAAATGCGGAAACTATTTCTTTGAACATCTCAAATATGATGAAAAGATACACTAACAAAAATCAGCTTGGACAAATCTTTACTTGTAAAATCTTTGTTTAAAAAATTGAAGTTTTAAATTTTATTGCAGTTATTAGAAGCTTTTTTACGATATTAATTGTGAAGTTGAAAATTAGCAACGTTATAAAAATGGCGTAAATATTGCAGTGAATATAGAAAAAAGAACTGATGAAAGAAATATTGCATTTTAAAATGTGCCGTGTGTCAAGAATTAGTTAGTCGTGTGTTCGATCTTCGGTTGACGACACGCATTTGCAATATGGGGTGTTGTTGGGAGCGGGGAAAACAGGACAAGTCACAAAGAACAAAGATACAAAAATGGTAAATAAGAAAAGCAACAATAATTGCAATCTCTGGTTTTATATTAGTTTTTTTTTTATCATTTTCTTGTTGTTTTCAGAAATGAATAATGACTCTGACAACAACAAATACATTTTCTCATCAAACTCGAAAAACCACTTTATCCGATAAATTATACGCGAGTGTTTAGTAACTAAAAATGATTGGTGAGCTAACTTTGAATGAATTTTGTCAGCATTGTTTTCCTTGCAGAAGTTGTCAATCGAAACCCCTGGGCAACGCGTGAAAGAAAGAAAGAAAGAAACAAACAAAGAAACAAAGAAACAAAGAAACAAAAGAAAGAAAGAAACAAAGAAACAAAGAAACAAAGAAACAAAAGAAAGAAACAAAAGAAAGAAACAAAGAAACAAAGAAAGAAACAAAAGAAAGAAACAAAGAAAGAAAGAAACAAAGAAAGAAAGAAACAAAGAAACAAAGAAAGAAACAAAGAAAGAAACAAAGAAAGAAACAAACAAACAAAGAAACAAACAAAGAAACAAACAAAGAAACAAACAAAGAAACAAAGAAACAAAGAAACAAAGAATCAAAGAAACAAACAAAGAAACAAACAAAGAAACAAAGAAAGAAAGAAAGAAAGAAAGAACGTACAACTGCATTTTCTTCATTTTTCCATTTTATTTTACTTTTCTTCCTTGTTTATTTTTCTTTCATTTTTTACTTCCTACTTTTTCATTTATTCATTTTAATCCTTATCAAAAACACACATACAAACACATACACACATGCACACACACATACACACACGCACACACACACACACAGCCACATAAACCAAATGTGTTTCTCTGTTTACTTATTTAAAAGTAATGTGTTAATAGTATTTTCACGTTAAACTATCGCGTTATTTCAAAATAATGAAGCAGTAAAAGTTTTAGCCTCGAATAGTCTGTGAATTCAGGGAGCTTAAACAAAAATCTGACTTATCTTTTCCCGAAAAGAGTATATCTGTCGTGTCCATTAAAACGACAATTTCTGATTTGAAATGACGACAATGAAAGCGGCATTTCTACTTCAATTGCATGTTAACTTTTAAAACAAGTAAAAAAGCATTTCCAACATTAAACAGAAAAAAAAATGCAGGCAGTTACATAAATGTTTACCGTGGAGGAAATTAAAATAAATAACCTGAAGTCATTTGTTAGATTTAAGCAGGAGACGTGAGGCGGTAAATGTAAAAAACTCTTTGATAAAATATATTTGCTAAAACTTTTGAAATTCTCTGTTTTTTCAAGGCTTTTTTTTTTTTTGGTAGTGGGGTCCTCGTGAATTGCAAGGCACTAAGTTCTAATTTATTATGCCTCAGGGTTTTACAACATTTTTTTCTTTTATTTTTTTAGAAAACCTGTGATGAAAACCAAGACTTGTGATGAAAATATCTCAGTATATATATATATATATATATATATATATATATATATATATATATAGACATATATACATATATATATACAAATATATATACATATATATATCTACATATATATATACATACATATAATATATATATATATATATATATATATATATATAAATGTTGGAGGGGTTTTGTCTGTATTTTCAACTGAAATTAAAGCTAAAGTACGACGTTTAGAACGGCTCATGATTAAACATAATAGACATTCATTGTCTCTTACATTTAATAGTATATGTTTAGAAAATATATATATATATATACACACACACACACACACACACACACACACACACGTGTGTGTGTGTGTGTGTGTATAAGTAAAATTGGATGAGAATCCGACAGGCTAGTAAATACACAACACAATTTCGAAAAAATAAAAATAAAAACATCTATTTATTTTGACATGTTTCTCTATTTTCTTCTGATATACTGGTTCACCAGCGAAAATATTTCAATAGAATTCTTTCTTCACTGACATACATATTTACGATAAAGTTAATACATATTTATGTGTGTTCAAAAAGCACTACCTGGACTTTGTTTGATCAGGATTTCCTGCGTTGTCGAGTGGTAATATTCATGCATGTATATAAATACTTGCATGCACATATACACACGCACATCTCTTGCTATATGGATGCTTGCATGTGTAGAAAAATGCAAATTTTCAGAAAGGTTAACACACTTAAAAATAATAAGTATATTCACACTGCACACCGAATAAATGAGATCGTGTTTATTGAAGACAATCTAAGATTTATTGGATATTAATTTTCTTGAGTAATAATTTTTTTTAATATCAAATGAAAAGAAATATATTAAAGGTACAACTTACCTCCAATAGAGAGGAGTTCATTTTTATATCTTCGTTCATTTTCAAAAGTTTTTTTGATTGATTTTCCTCCTTTTTTATTTTTTTCTCTCTCTACTTTTTCTTTTTAGCAGTATTTTTATTCTTTGCTTTTTTAGTCTTCCGACTAACAAATGTCGGGTATCCGTTACCACTGCGATGAAATTCAAATATAGAAAAGTAAAAACAGAGAATAAAAAACTAATAAAAACGGGACAAAGAAATAATAATCCGAACAAGGTTTCAGAAAGCAAACAACAACAAAACAGTGGGAAACAGTTTCAATTACATTACTCAACTTGCTTGTAAGCGACCTAATAATTTTCAAGCAGTCCTTTTTTATTCATCCTTCACACGAATAGATTCCGAACGCTAATATTTCGAAGTTTTCCCACGCGATCACATAATTTGTCTATTTTATATCATCTCACTTCCCTTTACGTCTCCCTCTCTCTTCTCTTTCTTTCTGTCTCTCTTTATCTGCCTATCTCCTTACCTACAATCCTCAATCCCTTTAACAAGCGAGAACACAACCTACCCATCCGTCTTATTCACTTACGAACTACTTTATCCACCAATCGGCATTTTTCTTTATTAATCGAACCAGTCACCCCAATCTCGTGTGACTTAGTTGACGAGATGTGACCTCTTTGTGATGCAAGTTAATATTTACCTTATAAACATGTACTTAGTTAATATTTACACTTTATGTTTTAGAAAAAAAATTATATATGACGGATTTTTTTTTTATGTTTATCATTCAGTAAAATACAATTTATTTGTTTCAATGACTTTTTCTCTCTTTAGTGCATTGTTCTGAGCAAACAAGGCGACAGTTTGTATTCGTAACAAAATAAAAAATATCAAGTGCTGATTCATTTAAAATGCAAAAGATGTTGTGTATTAGTGTTATTATTATTTTCTTATTGAGTGCTCACTCTTCACACCAGGAGTATCTGATGGAGTACACTAGAGCTTAAGTGACAGCAAGTCATCGTAATGCTCAAGGACTCTCCTCGGTATCTTACTGGATTTTAATAATATTATCGCCTGGATCGTTCTAATTAGTGGGAGTTTAAATAGTGTAATGGATGGCTGTTTGGGTTGAGCCAAACAGAGAACCGAGTTCGAAATCAGGTCAGTATCGTTACATGCGCAAATAGACGTACCAAAAATGAGAGCCCATCTCTTCAACGCACCCAAGATATCCGGTCAGTATCGTTACATGCGCAAATAGACGTACCAAAAATGAGAACCCATCTCTTCAACACACCCAAGATATAGGTTAAATACTAATGCTTACAACTAAAAAAAAAAATGATTGTTAACTCCAAATAAATTGTTGATACAATACAAGCAAGCAAAAAATTAATCTGAACTTATTTATAAATGGAACTTTGTGTGTGTGTGTCTGTCTGTGTGTGTGTGTCCATATAGATTTCGAAACGGCTGAACCAATTTTCTTGAAAACTTACACAGTTGTACTACAAACGCCTGCGAGTGTTCTTAGCTAGATTTTGTGTCGAGGTATCCCGATAAATATCGAAAATCGATAATCGAAAAAATCGGGTTATAGAAGGAGTGGTCCGATTTTAATCAAATTTAATACACTCATAGAAAAAGACATAAGAAACAATATTCAGAAGTTTCAAGGTTGCAGTTCTTACAATAGTGCAGAAAATTGATAATATATATATATAAAAAAGGCAAGATGTTTGTGTGTGTGTGTCTGTTTATCTGCCTCTGTGTTTGTATTTTTTCAGCCCTTTTATTTTAGTTTTTGCTTCGGGTTTGGCTCTAAATAGGTATAATTGTAGTTCTTAGTCTCAGTCATGATACCCTTTACTCAGAGGACTTATTTAGCCTTCAAAATTCAGTTTACGACGAAAAAAACTTATTTGATATTGATATCAGGAAATCAGAATTTGACTTACATCCATTCATTTTTTTTTTTTTCAGTCTACGGTTTCGCTTTAACTGGAAACAACTATTGCTTTTTAGTCTTTCGTGCCAACGTCCAAAGAGTCTGAGCTCCAGGACCAGGGATTAGTTTTAAAGCTTTCATTACACCCGAGCAACGCCGGGCTATACTGCTAATACAAAAATATGTATCATTGAGTGGTTGCAGCGATCCACTGCTAACTGTGCAAGCAATTGCATTTTATTATTCATACAATTCTTCATGAAAAGACAAGCAAAATCCTTAAAATTGAAATGTTCAATCCAGGCCTGAAGACAGGATGTGGTAGTTAGTACAATTTAAGAAAGAAAGAAAGAAAGAAAGAAAGAAAGAAAATTTGAATGAACAAAAGAATGCGAAAGAAGAAGAAAAGTAAAAATGATTAAAAAGACGAGGAGGAAGAGAATAGAGCTGAAAGAAAGAAAGAAAGAAAGAAAGAGTGTAGGGAAAAGAAAGAAAGAAAGAAAGAAAGAAAGAAAGAAAGAAAGAAAGAGTTAAAATAATGAAGAGTTAAAAAGGAAAGGAATAAAAAGAAAGAGAGTAGAAGAAAGTAACGCTTAGGAATACCAAGTGCTGTGAGAGTGGATGTGCGGTTGGTGTAATGGTTCATGGCTCAAAAATGTTAATCGGAGAGCCGAGTTCAAATTCCAGATGCATTCGTTATATTCACTTATGTGCAAATACGTCTGGAAAAGGTATGAATCCACTACTTCTCTCCCCTTCTATGGGTTAAGACTGGTTTCACAAAAAAAAAAAAAAAAGAATTTGTGGAAGCTAAAAATATTTTCTGGCTTTAAATAACCTGCATCGTTTTGATAAGCCGTAGAAAGCGAACCAATCAATCATAGAAAGTTAAAATAAATACTTTAAAAGGAAAAGAAGTTGTTAATAAATCCAATACCCAATGCATTCGCCGTTGCGTATTCGATCTGGCGCTGGTGTTTCCCCCAAGGCTGCAGCATCTCAGGGGCATTCCTCGCCGTGCCGTACTACTCGCCACTTGTTGACGGCTTACCACTAGTTGTTTCGTGAATCTAGACAAAATTGTCTTAATTTAATAATTATCTGGATTCAGTTATTTAATGCCGTCCTAGCATTTTGATAAATCAATGAAGCTATGCAAACACATTGAATTATAGATCCTATTTCATAATGTAAATTGTGTTGAGTCATAAACGATTGTCATACTTAGCCAAAGAAGTGTAAAAATAACATACTTCTGCCTTAACCGTGACAGGCAAGACATATTTCAAAGATAACATACATTATTAGCTATCTTTGTAATTTTATATGGCCAATCTCTTCCTCAATAAACATACTGATCTCTTTGCATATATAAAAGCAATTTTAAAGTATGACGTCTATCCTCATTTGGGGATTGACAGAGATCAGTAATTTTACTCTTTGCCCAGATGTGGCAAGACATTCATCAAAATGATTACCAAAAGGCTGTAAGTTGCTGATTAAAAAAAAGAACCTTTTCTCTGAATCCATAGCAAAATCTACTGCTAAGAAGGTTGGGTCACTATGTCGATCCAGGATGTTTGTTCCGCCTGAATCCATCCTGCATATATACAAGTCAACCATCCGTCCGTGCATGGAGTATTGCTGCCATTTATGGTCAGGCGCCCCTGCCGTTCTCCTCAGTGTTCTTGACAGGCTCTAAAGGAGAGTCTGTAATGTGATAGGTACTGATCTGGCGGCTCGACTGCAGCCACTTCCCCACCGACGAAATCTGGCCTCCCTTTGTCTGTTCTATAAATACTTTCATGGCTTCTGCTCCAACGAACTTAAGTCACTGGTACCTCCTCAACAGGTGTTTACTCGTGCAACCAGACTGACAACTGGGTTCCACCCATTCACAGTCAGGTTAGCCAAATGCAGACGACAATTCTACTCCTGCAGCTTCTTCTCTCGCACTTCCCGCCTGTGGAACTCGCTCCCGTATTCTTGCTTTCCTGACGGCTACAACCTCCAGAAATTTAAATGCAAAGTCAATACTCATCTACTAAGCACTGGACTCTAGCTCTCTCCCCACCCCCGTATAACCTTCCCTTCTCTCCACCTATGTATCTGTCATCGCACCTGCTTTATCAGCTTTCTATTGCTCCTTTCTAACTAGTTTGTCCTCCTCACTCTTTTCTAATTTATCTTTTTACAGTTATGTAGCCCCCTGCACATCAGTGGCGTTTCCGCCTTGCTCGGGGTGAAATGATTTAAAAAAATTAGATATGACAGTTGTAATTTTAATTGGGTTAGCTAAAATGTTAAACTTGGGCACAAATAAAGCATTTTTTCTTAACCTAAACTTTATTGAACACAATACTTAATATTTTTGTGCTATCTTTCAGGCAACTTCATAGTTTAATTCTCTCAGAATTTCATCTTTCTTGTCACTTGTCACATTTTGTTTAAAAAATGGAATATTTTAATAGCAAATCACATGTAGTACTACAATCTAGAAGTAGTATTTTTTTGCTTACTTTATGTGGAAGCCACACATGAAAGTGATTAACATAAACAATACAAATGATTTTCAACACTGATATTTTCAGTATGTTAGTGATGTTAGTGATTGTATATCTTGATTTTGACAGAACCTTTTCTCTAACACAGTTATGAGAAATCGTAAGTGTGACTCTCATTCAAATTCGGTTGATGGGTTCTAGTTTTAACTCAAAATTATTTTGGGTCTGTTCATGTTACATATATCATCTCTTATGTACATCAGCGAAACATCTAAAAAAGTTAAAAGAAAAAACTATATGAACATCACTGTGTAACATTTAAGGGCACTTCTAGTTCCCTGTAACACTTCTGACGAGTATTTCGATCAAATAAATGCCAATTTTGATCAGAGGATAAAAAAATGACTAAGTAGAAAATACATCGAGAGTACACTGATCTCGCAATTCTCTCCGGTCAACATCAGACTAGGCTTATACACAATATCACCGATCATCGCAAAAGCATTAGTAGTACAACTGTTATATATCGACAAACAACAAACACGCATATATATAAGAATATAAGTTGTATTTTTTATTAATGACGATGAACCGTGTAGCACAGGGACAGAGAATTTAGAGAGCGCGCTTCTAATGGGGTCGACGGGAGTGTCGTCTGTTGTGTCTCTCTCTCTCTACTGCTACTCTGGTCTGTCTCGTCTCGTCTGTCTGGTCTGGTGAATTCGTGCGCCGAGGTCTTTTTATAATCTCCAAACCGGGACTTTTTCTTCCGGTTTTTGCCTCGCCCACGCACGCCCACGTAATTCTCAGAGACACCTGTTCTGTTTGCCTCTTGTAGCCATTTCCGCTACTGCCGGAAATAAGGTCAAACAAACATCCGTTCCTTTCAACGACCGGAAACGCCCCCGCTTGCATCAGCTTCCTCGGGTGGGGCCAGATTGTTATATTACACAACGGGGTGTACGAAATCATGGAAAACAATAACAAAACAAAATAAAGATCTACTCGAAATAAGCTAATTACAAATCTTGTAGATGTTAATAGCTTCGATGCACCCCAAAAAAACCCCCAAAACACACATTCTGGCCGCAGAATCTGAAAAACGGTACTTATTATCTTTTTCCTCAAAAATTCCAACGCACATCTTTTTATTATTTATAATCCTATCGCCCCAAGCAAAACATTTTACTGCCACTGTTTTGCAGGGGGGTTACATAGGAGGAAAGTTATTAGAAAGAGTGACAGGTTGTAGGAAGTGTCAGGGAGTGGGTAAGAGAAGGATGAGATTACTGATGAGAGTGGAGCGGATAGAGAAAGCATGTGAGAGAGGATGCAGGTTAGTGATATAGGAGATGACTATTGACTTTACATTTAAATTCTTGGAGATTGTAGCTGTCGGAGAAGCAAGTAAACGGAACGGAAAACACAGGCAGGAAGTGCGAGAAAAGAAGCTGATGGAGTAGAATTTGTGTTTATAATTTATTGGTTTGACAGTAAAATGGTAGAACCTAGTTGCTAATCTTGTGGCTCGAGTAAATTTATATAATAGGAAAGACATAGTTTTGTCTTTCAGCCAGAAGATACCTATCAAGCGTAGGATAAACGCGTTGTCTGTAATAGTTTTCTCCGATTTTGTCCTAATACTATTTTACACCCTAAAACACCCAAATATTTCTGTTATATTTATAAAGTAAGTGTCCTCATTATTAGAGATAGAGCGTTTCTCCGACAAAAATAACAAAGATAAATATCAAGTTTACATTGGAATTGCGGCGGGAGAGTTTAAACAATGTTACTACTCTCATAAACACTCATTTGCCAAACCCAATCTAAAATTCTAAATTTCTCTTTCCCGGAGATTTTGGGAAATTAAAGAGGAGGGACTCATCCCAATAATGAGTTGGAGATTAATAGGTTTTGCCCGCACCCACAATAACATTTATAATATATGCATATATATGTTTACTTGAAAAAAATTAAATATCCTAAGCAAAATTTGCTTTTGAAATTGAGAAGAAAATTTATCAGCAAATACCATCATAAATTTAAATTTAGAAAGAAACTTCCTAATAATTAATCTAAAAGGGAAATTTCTTTAAATAGTTGTTTCTTTTCTTCTTATTAACCGTGTAATTAAATTATATTATATGATAACTTTCCTTTCTTAAATCTATATTCCTTCTAATTCTATCGTTTTATTTATAACTTTAATTATGTTTAACCAGTTTGCATTGGTATTAATGACGTCATAGATTTAAATTTAATTTCTTAATAATTAATCTAAAATTAAAATTCCTTAAAATAGTTGTTGTATTTATTCTTATTGGCCATATAATCCGAAGTATTCTACGCCTCGAGTCATTCACCAGTGAATCAGATATGAGAACGGTGGTAAGGGGTGAGATATAGTCCGGTTTTTTCTGGTCGATAACATGAAAAAGGGTGGGTTTCTTCAATGAACAATTATCGATTATCGATATGCATTTGCACGTAATTGGGGATGTTTCGGGGGGGATTTGACGGGGTAGGAGCCTTCGGGGAACAAATCAAAAATTTACCTGTTACAGTTATTAAAGGCAGAAATATAATTGGAGTAGATAGACTAAACTATTGCCCGGTTCACACTCCACCCACATCTATTGAACAGGTGAAGAGGCTCATCCCTTGTTTCCTGTTTAGGATGCGGTTTCCGGTTTTCTCTTTTCTAATCGTATCACTTTGTTTTCTTTTTTCTTTCAATTGGAGTAGATAGACTAAACTATCGCTCGGTTCACACTCCACCCACATCTATTGAACAGGTAAAGAGGCTCATCCCTTGTTTCCTGTTTAGGATGCGGTTTCCGGTTTTCTCTTTTCTAATCTTCTCACTCTTATGTAGCCCCCTGCACACCAGTGGCATTACCGCCTTGCTCGGGGTGATATGATTAAAAAAATAAAAAAATAATAATTAAATTATATCATGCAATAACTTTCCATTCATGAATCTATTTTTCTTCTAGTTCTCTATCTTATTTTTAACTCAAGTTATGTTTAATCTGTTTGTTTTGATATTCATATTCATGTCGTCATAGATTTATATTTTTTTTAAATTTAATTTCCTAATAATTAATCTATTTCTTCAGACTATAATGTCCTTAATTTATGATATTTAGTACAAAGGTACATTTGTTTCGACATTGAATCTTCAATGTCTCATCAGGCGGTGTGTAAAGTAATGGAAATCCTCTTTCATTATATTTGGTCAGTTTAGTTAGAGGTGTTGGTGGGGGTTATTGATAGGGGAATAAGTCTCTGACCGTTGGAATTTTGGAGATGGTTTAGTTAAAGTGGTGGACATTTGATTGACTAAACTGACCAAATATATCAACCACTTTAACTAAACCATCTCCAAAACTCCAACGGTCAGAGACACACTCCCCTATCAATAACCCCCACCAACATCTTTAACTAAACTGACAAAATATAAGGAAAGAGGCTTTCTATTACTTTACGTACCACCTGATGAAATATTGAAGATTCAATTTTATATCGAGCACTGTATTAAATTAATATTTTGGACGTTGTAAAAATTCTTTCTTCGTTCTGTATTCACTCGGATATATATATATATATATATATACCAATTAATGTTTTTACAAATAAAAGTAATGTCTTTTGGTCGGTACAAAGGTCGTTAAAATGTTCATAGTAGTAATTGCTGAAAGAGTATATGCCTGTGTATGTGTGAGCGTTTGTTTGTTAGGAGTGTCTTTGAAGTCTTCACTCAGTCTTTCGGGTACCGGTCAGTTATTAAGTGGATTGGTGAACTGTGAAGAAAAAAGAATGAGAGAAGGAGAGGCCACAATAATACGATCGCTTGACGTTTGCCAAGGGACGTGTTAATTATGCTCGTATTTAATCTACTGCGATTGTTTTCTTGTGTCGTCCTTTTATTTCGTTTTCTGGGGCTCCAAATAGGTCATTTGGCAATTCACACCCAGATATAATTCTGAGCTTCCCATTGGACAATAAACAAAATTCGTGTCGGCTCGTGAAAAGGGTCCGCAAAAATAATTTGGTGTATATATATATATATTTATAATTAAAGCTTATTTGATATTTTTTTTTGTTTCCCAGTTTGCTATTTGCCGAAAAACATTTCACACCGAGTTTGTGTGTAAAGTTTGTATATTCCAGAAAATTCTATGACGTCACAATGAGTGATAGCGCGAAATGACAACAGAACCATGTATTCAAATGCGATGTAATGTGTTATGACCAGATTTAAACATTACATTGCATTTGAATACATGGTTCTGTTGTCATTTCACGCTATCACGCGGTGTGACATCATAGAAAGTTATTGTGCTACCGTCTTAATAACCTCTCTGATGGTCCATGTGAGCCGAAAGCTTAGAACCAAATTAATAAAAAATCATCCAAATGTTGGAGAATTTTTGTCTTTATTTTCAACTGAAATTAAAGCCAAAATACGACGTTTAGAACGGTCTATGATTAAACATAATAGACATACATTGTCTCTTATGTTTAACAGTATATGTTTAAAAAATTATTTGCTGCCTCGATGCCATATATATATATATATATATATATATATATATATATATATATATCATGTTAGATATAATAGAATTTACAAACTATTAGGATGTAAATTAACACACGGAAATAAATTAAAATACTTCAGAAAGCAGATGACAGAAAGAGAAACAAGTATTTGTTTAAATCTATGAAGACCCATGAACGGTTAAAAAGTCTCTGGGGTTTTCTTTTATGTTCTAATTACTTTTAGTGGGTGATCATGGCTCTCCACAATATCTTATGTTTTTCTAACTCATTTTTTACACTTTACCTTCCTTCTTTGTCCTTCTCTTACCACTAATTCATCCTCGTTAAGTATGACTATCTTTTTTCATGATCCGTTTGTGAGTGTTAAATTCTCCATGTCCTCTTTCCTCATATGTGTCAGAAATTTCAAATGTCGCTTTCTAATTTATGCATGAATTTTTATGCTGTTCCTAATTCTCTCAAGATTCAGCTCTTTCCGATTAGAAGTAGAGATGGCCTTTCATGTCGATTAGAAGTAGAGATGGCCATTCATGTCGATTAGAAGTAGAGATGGCCTTTCATGTCGATTAGAAGTAGAGATGGCCTTTCATGTCGATTAGAAGTAGAGATGGCCTTTCATGTCGATTAGAAGTAGAGATGGCCATTCATGTCGATTAGAAGTAGAGATGGCCATTCATGTCGATTAGAAGTAGAGATGGCCTTTCATGTCGATTAGAAGTAGAGATGGCCTTTCATGTCGATTAGAAGTAGAGATGGCCTTTCATGTCGATTAGAAGTAGAGATGGTCTTTCATGTCGATTAGAAGTAGAGATGGCCTTTCATGTCGATTAGAAGTAGAGATGGCCATTCATGTCGATTAGAAGTAGAGATGTCCTTTCATGTCGATTAGAAGTAGAGATGGCCATTCATGTCGATTAGAAGTAGAGATGGCCTTTCATGTCGATTAGAAGTAGAGATGGCCTTTCATGTCGATTAGAAGTAGAGATGGTCTTTCATGTCGATTAGAAGTAGAGATGGCCTTTCATGTCGATTAGAAGTAGAGATGGCCATTCATGTCGATTAGAAGTAGAGATGGCCATTCATGTCGATTAGAAGTAGAGATGGCCTTTCATGTCGATTAGAAGTAGAGATGGCCATTCATGTCGATTAGAAGTAGAGATGGCCATTCATGTCGATTAG
Source organism: Ascarosepion bandense (assembly GCA_037127315.1). Taxonomy (NCBI): domain Eukaryota; kingdom Metazoa; phylum Mollusca; class Cephalopoda; order Sepiida; family Sepiidae; genus Ascarosepion; species Ascarosepion bandense. Next base: position 740,873 of record JBBBDQ010001300.1, read on the forward strand.
AAGTAGAGATGGCCTTTCATGTCGATTAGAAGTAGAGATGGCCTTTCATGTCGATTAGAAGTAGAGATGGCCATTCATGTCGATTAGAAGTAGAGATGGCCGTTCATGTCGATTAGAAGTAGAGATGGCCTTTCATGTCGATTAGAAGTAGAGATGGCCTTTCATGTCGATTAGAAGTAGAGATGGCCTTTCATGTCGATTAGAAGTAGAGATGGCCATTCATGTCGATTAGAAGTAGAGATGGCCTTTCATGTCGATTAGAAGTAGAGATGGCCTTTCATGTCGATTAGAAGTAGAGATGGCCTTTCATGTCGATTAGAAGTAGAGATGGCCATTCATGTCGATTAGAAGTAGAGATGGCCATTCATGTCGATTAGAAGTAGAGATGGCCTTTCATGTCGATTAGAAGTAGAGATGGCCTTTCATGTCGATTAGAAGTAGAGATGGCCTTTCATGTCGATTAGAAGTAGAGATGGCCTTTCATGTCGATTAGAAGTAGAGATGGCCTTTCATGTCGATTAGAAGTAGAGATGGTCTTTCATGTCGATTAGAAGTAGAGATGGCCTTTCATGTCGATTAGAAGTAGAGATGGCCATTCATGTCGATTAGAAGTAGAGATGGCCATTCATGTCGATTAGAAGTAGAGATGGCCGTTCATGTCGATTAGAAGTAGAGATGGCCTTTCATGTCGATTAGAAGTAGAGATGGCCTTTCATGTCGATTAGAAGTAGAGATGGCCTTTCATGTCGATTAGAAGTAGAGATGGCCATTCATGTCGATTAGAAGTAGAGATGGCCATTCATGTCGATTAGAAGTAGAGATGGCCTTTCATGTCGATTAGAAGTAGAGATGGCCTTTCATGTCGATTAGAAGTAGAGATGGCCATTCATGTCGATTAGAAGTAGAGATGGCCATTCATGTCGATTAGAAGTAGAGATGGCCTTTCATGTCGATTAGAAGTAGAGATGGCTATTCATGTCGATTAGAAGTAGAGATGGCCTTTCATGTCGATTAGAAGTAGAGATGGCCATTCATGTCGATTAGAAGTAGAGATGGCCATTCATGTCGATTAGAAGTAGAGATGGCCTTTCATGTCGATTAGAAGTAGAGATGGCCATTCATGTCGATTAGAAGTAGAGATGGCCATTCATGTCGATTAGAAGTAGAGATGGCCATTCATGTCGATTAGAAGTAGAGATGGCCTTTCATGTCGATTAGAAGTAGAGATGGCCTTTCATGTCGATTAGAAGTAGAGATGGCCATTCATGTCGATTAGAAGTAGAGATGGCCATTCATGTCGATTAGAAGTAGAGATGGCCTTTCATGTCGATTAGAAGTAGAGATGGCCTTTCATGTCGATTAGAAGTAGAGATGGCCATTCATGTCGATTAGAAGTAGAGATGGCCTTTCATGTCGATTAGAAGTAGAGATGGCCTTTCATGTCGATTAGAAGTAGAGATGGCCATTCATGTCGATTAGAAGTAGAGATGGCCATTCATGTCGATTAGAAGTAGAGATGGCCATTCATGTCGATTAGAAGTAGAGATGCGGCCTTTCATGTCGATTAGAAGTAGAGATGGCCATTCATGTCGATTAGAAGTAGAGATGGCCTTTCATGTCGATTAGAAGTAGAGATGGCCATTCATGTCGATTAGAAGTAGAGATGGCCTTTCATGTCGATTAGAAGTAGAGATGGCCATTCATGTCGATTAGAAGTAGAGATGGCCTTTCATGTCGATTAGAAGTAGAGATGGCCTTTCATGTCGATTAGAAGTAGAGATGGCCTTTCATGTCGATTAGAAGTAGAGATGGCCTTTCATGTCGATTAGAAGTAGAGATGGTCTTTCATGTCGATTTTCCGAAAAACTTTTTCCATGTTTCTACGATTATGGAATACTTGGCATTTATTAGGAGAACGACATTTGTGGCTTCACGTTTCTTAACCGCCTATCGTCCTGTTCATACTCCTTTCCTGTTTAGGATTGGGTTTCTAGTTCTAAAGTATTTTCATTCGTTTCACTCTCAGTAAATGTTTACGTCTTCGTGTCGTTGTCGCCTTCCTTACAATGAATTAATTAAAACAAAAGTCTGCGAGGAAATTGTTTAGTATTTAATTACCCATCTATATGAGCAATTCAGTTAACTGCCGTACGTGATACACGCTTTCGGCGATCATGTCTCGAAAAAGACATGACTGACTGGGCAGAAGATTATCCCTCAGTAGGTTTTCCATTGCTATCTGTGGTAGACTGGTTGCCATCCAAGGCTAAAGAACCCAATCTGTCCTATTATTTAACTCATAACTAGAGGGAAGTGACGGATTAATACCTTTCCCGAGGATATTTGTGCGCAAATGAATACAAGGAATTCAACTGGAATTCGAACTCGGTACCCGGATCTTTTGTTCCGAGTCGATATCCACTGCACCACAACGCACGTCGATTACCTATTATATACCCGATATCTTTGTATGTATTAATACTTTTCTTATCAAGGCCACATAATTTAACAAATAAAAACGGGTTGTATTTTCCTCAGATGGGGAAGAGTTGGTCATAAAATTTGAAACTTATAAGTACAGTGAAATCTGGCGCTGGGCAACTGGCGAGTAATGGAGACCGACTCCTTCTGTGGTTTACCCTTTAAGTTCGCTTCGGTCTTTACAAAAGCCGAAATAGGAAGACTAAAAAAAAACAATCTAAACTTATTCTAAATGGAACTTTGTGTGTGTGTGTGTGTGTGTGTGTGTGTGTGTGTGTGTGTGTGTGTGTGTGTGTGTCCGTTACCTATAGACTCCGAAACGGCTGAACCGATTTTCTTGACAATTTACACAGTTGCACTATAAGCGTCTGCGAGTGTTCTTAGCTAGGTTTTGTGTCGAGGTACCCCCGATAAATATCGAAAATGGATAACCGAAAAAATCGGGTTTTAGAAAGAGTGGTCCGATTTTAATCAAATTTCATACACTCATAGACAAAGACATAAGAAACGATATTCAGAAGTTTCAAGGTTGCAGTTCTTACAATTGTGCAGAAAATCGATAATATATATATATATATATATAGATATATGGCAAGATGTTTGTGTGTGTCTGATTATTTGCCTGTATGTCTGTATTTTTTCGGCCCTTTTATTTTAGTTTTTCTTCGGGTTATCCGCTGCCTTCCTCTGTCTCTCTTTCCTTCTATTTGGCCAGTCAGTATCAGGTCCTTCAAGATCTCCTTCCTCATTGAATGTCCCAGGAACTTCAGTTGTATCTTCCTGATGCTCAGTATTAATTTCCTTTTTGTTGCCATTCTTTCCAACACCTCATCGTTGCTTGCATTTACTTTAATATTTTCCACCAGCATTTTTTACAATTTGGCAATCTCGATTTTCTGGTCGAAGTAGTTTATGTTCTTTTCTATCTGTTTTGTTTTGTTTTTGTTATATTCTAGTCAACAGGTTTAGCCATAACAATTATTTGGCATTCACTTTCTAGTTGTGTTGAAGACGTTTGAATCTGTTTGAAAATCATATTCATAAACTCTATTTCTTTTGCCCTCTCCTTTCATTAATCTCAAACGTGTGCCGCCGTACCCTTTCTTGGACACGTTGTTGATGTATTTTTTTATGCTAGAGTCAGTGTAGGATGTGTGTTGTGGTGCAATGGATATCGGCTCGGAACGAGAAATCGATGAATCGAGTTCGAATTCCAGTTGAATTCCTTGCATTCACTTACGCGCAAATACCCTTGGGAAAGGTATTAATCCGTCTCTTCAGTTATGGGTTAAATAATAGGACAGATTGGGTTCTATAGCCTTGGTCGGCAACCAGTCTACCGCAGAAAGCAATGGCAACCTACTGTGGGATAATCTTCTGCCCAGTCAGTCATGTCTCTTTCGAGATATGATCGCCCAAGCGTGTATCGCGCATGGCACTTAACTGACTGACTGAGAGTCAGTGGAACATAAGGCAAAGTTCATTTATATCGACTTTTGTACTCTCCGTGTGCCAGCATTTTACAGCCACCAAATTCATATTATTATTATTGATTGAACAAGCGGCACGCCAACTACCTGATTCTGGGATGCAAATATACGAAGCTCAGTATACTGATCATGGCAATTCCCAGCCACGATACTCCCCACTACTGTGAGATGCGCAGTAGTCTAGCCTTTAGGGACACGTCCAGCTGGTCGGACAATTGAGAAACAAAACTTTGATAGTGAAAGAGATATTTGCTGTATCCCATTTCAATTCCCCATCACAAAACATGGACATGTTAATATCTCCAAACAATTAAGATCAGAAGCCTTACAGCTAGGACAGCTTTTATTATTATTATTATTATTATTATGTCATTTTTCATCATATTTTTATTTCTGCTATGGTCACACTACCACAAGTCTGCGGGAAGACCTAAGGCAGGTCGTGGCGCGTTGTTATGGCTCCATTTCATGTTTTTTTTCTATTTCCCCTATCATCCCTAGCGTTACATAGACAAAGTTCTCCTTAGTGTGTGGGCTGTACTTAATAAGACAATTTTTTTGTATATCTCTTAAGCTGGGGTTTCCAGGGATTCTTTCAATGTGTTGTTTTGTTCCATTTTTTATCATTCCAAGTGTACCCACTATCACTGGTACGATACTTGTTTTCAATTTCCACATTTTTTTCTATTTCAATTTCCAGGTCTTTATATTTTGAAAACTTGTCTATTAATTGATATGGCTTGTCCAGCGGATCTGTTTCGCTGTATCATAGCTCATCAGTACGATTAGACAGCCGATTGCTTTTTAACCAGGACTGAAACTCGACCGAATTGGTGTCAGTCGGCGATTCTGCCTCTGAGAAGGAGGCAGACTTTTTAGCGTGTATATTATCATTATACACGCCAAATATATGTATATATATAATAATAATAACTAAATAGACTCTGTAAGTATGCAGGCCGTAAATTTATACTAAAATAAACCTCCGAAAAAACCATTAACAAACAGAACCTAAATCCGTTACAATCCGGTGTACTAAGACGTCGGATAAATGGGGAGAAAAAAAGAAACCCGCGGAACAAGAACAAAACATTCAAATATTTTTTAAAAAACATTCAAACATTTTTGTGTATATATATATATATATAACAGTATATATATATATATATATATATATATATATATACAGTATATATATATATATATATATATATATATATATATATATATATATACAGCAGTGTTGATTATAAATAAGAGGATAGTGCTACTTACTCCTACTACTAGAAATACCTTTTGGAATTCCACAAAGTTTGTTTTTTTTTTAAACTGATTTTTAGATTAAATTATGAACATAAGTAGTTTATTGGCTGTCAAGATAGACGTCAGAAATAAATTACATATTCATGCTTCTTTGTAATTTTAATTACTCATGTGAAAATATTTTACCAGGGAGTTCCTAAACACCAGGTGGAGGAGTGGGGACGTTCTGAAAGATAAGTTTACTTTTCCACCATTATACTATCCAGGTAAATGAAAGTTTGCGGGAATCACTAATAACATTTTAGTTAGTCGTGAACATGCATGTACATATAAAGTATTTTTTCATTAATGTAGGTTAGTAATACTCGGAAAACATTAGCAACTACAACAGTGAATTTGTCTCCTTCGGTGCAAGAATAAATATCAAACCCGGGTAGAGGAAGACATTGTTTCAGAATGCAAACGCAAACTTACCATTAAAATGTCAGTCTCTATACAGAAACAGAACAAATGCAATATGACACTCAATAGTAAATTAATCTTAAATAAATTTAAATATGAATCGAATAGATTTTGGAATAAATATATATATATATATATATATATAAACTATATATATATATATATATATATATATATATATATATATATATATATATATAAAACTATATATATATATATACAACAGTATATATATATATATATACAACAGTATATATATATATATATATATATATATATAAACTATATATATATATATATATATATATATATATAAAACTAAATATATATATATACAACAGTATATATATATATATATATATATATATATATAAACTAAATAAAATAATATATAAGTTGGCGAACCTGAAGAAGATTTTTTTTTACTTTTTCTGTGCAATCTGATCGATTACACCCTAAACTTTCCGATTAACAAAAAAAAAAAAGATTTGAAAAATTTAAATATTTCAACAATTTTAGGGGGTGCTCAGTTTTTCATACAACGTTATAGCAAATCGATCCTCCATTTTGAAATACTCGCCAGTACGACATTACCACCACCTGTAAATTGGTTGATTATTTTTTTTTTTTACTTTTTTCAGTGCAATCTTATCGATTAAGCCCTAAACTTTCCGACTGACCAAAAAAAAAAAAAAAAAAATTGTAAAAATTTCAATATTTAAACAATTTTAGTGGGGATGGCTCAGTTTTTCATACAACCTTATAGTAAATCGATCCTGTGCAATTAACTTTTTTGCTTGCACATATTTAACTACTGAATCATTTGAGAAATTTTTGAATAAAGCCATTCTTGGAGTTTCCGAGGAAGATGCCATCGTAAGAACTAAAGAAAACTTGAAAAAGACAAAAAAAAGAAAAAAAAAGAAAAGCAACAACTCGTTCCAAAAAAAAAACAAAAAAACAAAGCGACCTCAACGCGAATGGTTCCAAAATGGAGGATCGATAACCTATAACGCTGTATGAGAAAATGAGCCCCCCATAAAATTGTTTAAATATTGAATTTAAAAAAATTTTTTTGATAAGACTGCGCTGGAAAAAAAAAAAAAAAAGAAAAAGAAAAGAAAAACAACAAATTTTAAAAATTCAGTTACAATTAAATTTGAATATCGAATCGAAGAAGTCCTTCAAGAAAGAATTCTTTATAAAATAGTTCAACGTCAATTTCGGTTTTCATCATCATTGGAACTGGTTTGATTAAACTTTCATTGAAATAAGGGAGAAGACAAATTACTCTGGCGTTTAGACAGAGGATATAAATTATATTTCAAATGTAGATTTATACTGAAGGTTGCCTATTCGATATATTGCACGGATAGGGTTCCCGGATACCTTTTAAGGTATGATTTTATATGGATAAAAACACAAAAAAGGCCCTTTTATCAAGGTCCGTTGGGAAAAATGAGAAAACTAAGTAGAAACTACACAACACACTTAACATAGTAAAGGTAGGCGGACGTAGGGTCTAAATTAAAGTTTTATTTTCAGAAAAATCACCCTAGACCAGGTTTATTCGTTTCTATATAGTGCATAACATCAATGAATGTTCTAGTTCTGTCGGATATTTCATGGGCTTAGATGTCTATTCTGTTTGCAATATGGGATACATATTTTTTTTATTAAAATAAGCAACAGGAAAACACAATAGAACATTCTAGAAAAATAGGCTTGGAAGTAAATTAACACAAAAATATTTAGGCCCCAAAACAAAAATAAAAATAAAATAATAAATCTGATTGGTCAGTAAATGTTTTCACACCCTAATGTTAGGAAGATTAGTTGATCCCCTATTAATGTATATAATACACACAGTTAGAAAAAAAGGTCAGTCACCAAGCAGGCCATTAAGTCCGCATGACACCGTATACTTTGCCGGCCATGTCATTTCTTCCATGCCAAAAGTTCGTGACCTCGCTCCAAGGACCTTAAAAAGAATAAACCGACGAACTTTCTTGCAGCAACGCGACACGCTGTCGCCAACTGAAACGCACCAAATGTAAGTAGGAAAGGCTTATTTACAGACTCTGCTAATGTAAACTTATACACGTTTTTGGACAAAAATTAACTTCTTGCCAAGTTTATATTTCTCAAAAAGGCAATTTTCGAATCATGTATTTTGTTGGTTTCTACATACCATTTTATTTGTCACATAATAAATTGTTTGTTGTTGAATGTCCGTTGTAAATTATTCCTTCACTTTGCGCGATTGCAAAATAGAGTGTTGTATTTGTGGGGGAAATAATCAACATACAACCCAGCAAATACCATATCCCCCACAGCAATATAAATTCATAGTAAATCGGTAACCCGACAAGTAGCCGAACTCTAAAATTGATATTAACACTCGTATGATTTCCTATTCGATATAAGGGTTCCTAGTATCCGATTTTGTATGAAAAAAACAAAAAAAAAAAACATAAGAATAGGTACCTCTACTAAATCGCTGAAAAAACAGCATAGTATGGAGAAAAATGGCCCCAAGCATAATAATAACATAAAAATTCGTTTTTATTAAGAGGAAACATAAAAGTATTTTTGATTATTTTTCAAGAATTTTTAACCCTTAACACTTTCGAAATTTTAGTAAAAACTCTTGTTTTGATTTGAGTTAGCGGGTAACCAAATCGTGACACGAGTTTACAATGGAAAACGTAAAATTACATAACGCTCTTTTTTTCTGGTGAAAAACACATTAATTTGGAAATTGTCGCAAAAATCAAATAATAGTCGGATTTTTAATAAAACTTTCAGGACTTAAGTTATTTGTAAATGAATGAAAATAATTTTGAAATTATTATTTTTAAAAAAGTCTTGGTAAAAATATCTTCTTTTTACATCTGTTACCCCCACCTCTGCGGATATGCGTCGTGGTGCAGTGGATATCGGCTCGAAGCGAGAAATCGGGAAGCCGAGTTCGAATTCCAGTCGAATTCCTTGCATTCACTTACGCGCAAATACCCTTGGGAAAGGTATTACTCCGTCTCTTCCCTCCAGTTATGGATTAAATAATAGGACAGTTCTGTAGCCTTGGTCGGCAACCAGTCTAGCGCAGAAAACAATGGCAACCTACTGCGGGATAATCTTCTGCCCAGTCAGTTATGTCTCTTTCGAGACATGATCGCCCAAGTGTGTACCACGCACGACACTTAACTGACTGACCTCCACGTAAATTCATGAAAGTTTAAGAAATTAAATTTTGTTGGGAAAATTAGTTTTATTATTTAAACGCAGGACTCATTGGGGAATGTAAATCATCTATTATTTTTTTCAAACATTTTGCCTTTATTTCCAAAAATCTCTCCCAATAGTAAAATAAAAAATGCAATAAAATTATGACATTATTTAATTTGATAAAATTCTCATTGCTTTAATAAA
>JBBBDQ010001300.1:755000-772500 GCA_037127315.1 Ascarosepion bandense
TTCCTCGGTGACGGTTGTGCGGTGTAAGAGGAGCAGATGGAGAGAGATCGCACACATACGAGGGAGCCGTCGAAGAATCGTTAGCCAGTCTCTGCTTCTTCAGCCAGCGGGAGTCTGTCTGTCTGTCTGTCTGTCTGTCTGTCTGTCTGTCTCTCTCTCTCTCTCTCTCTCTCTCTCTCTGCGCGCGCGTGTGTGTGTGTCTTTGTCTCTCTGTCTCTGTCTCTCTTTTGCTTTTTCGTGTTGTCACTCAACTGATGTCATCTCTGGCTAGATGCATTTGTCAATCATCTTCGCCGGCTATCGCTTTTCAAGCCAGTTGCCGCCTGTTTTTCTGCCTTTGATGTTGCACCCCGACGCCACCATCCACTGCCGGATATTTTTGTCAATCATATCTTTGCCAGTTGCCGCCTGTGTTTCTGCCTTTGTTGTCCCGCTGACACCATCCACGGCCAGATATAGTTGTGTTGTAGAGCAGCTAACACTCATCTGGCGCTCTCGAGAATGGAACGGTCTGTGGACCGAGGTAGCTATAAAAATAAAGACTAATAGCAGTCTGGGAATTTGGAGTGTCACTAACACTGAGGAGATCGAACGTTAGTCATTCACTTTGTCGGACTCTCTGCCTTCAGGCCGACAGGAACCCAGACGAGGCTCCGCCGACGAGTAGAGTCTCGTCTGAGGAAAAACAGACAAGTATTTTTACCCAAGCTTACGAGCTCGGTGTTTCCACTTAAATGGCCATGTGCCACATCTACCTCGTGCATCTGCCTATGTGGGGAGGTGGTTGATACTTTTGGAGTGTCATTGACTGTGCTCTCTGAGACTTTAACAACTTAACCTTTTCTTTTATCTACTATTTGTTGTTTTGTCTTCTGGTGTTTGTCTTATTTGTATTTATATCCCTTAGCACGGATATTGTGCTGTAGATACTCAGCACACATCTTCTGGATATCGTCTTGCCACCTCGGTGATACAACAATTTGTCAATCATATCTTTGCCGTTCAGGATAATATATTACATTTCAACAGTAGTGACGATAATGTTTGTAAGAGAAAACCACCCACAGCTGTTGTTAATCACTGGCGAAAATGTAAATGTGATTAATCTTTAAAAATAATCCTTTTCTTTTTTAAGTTGGAAACATGTTCTATCCAACTGTGTTATTGTGCTTCTTGAATATGTTGTAGTTTCCGTGGTAATAAATAGGATGGATTTATTTCGGAACGTAACTAATAGTAATAGATATGAATGACTGCATTTCATATATTTCAATAATTTCTTTATTTTTCTTTCTTTCATTATCCATTTATTCTTTCCTTACTTTTTTCTTTTCCTTTCTTTTCTTTCTTCTTACTTTTCTGACTTTCTTTGTTTTTCTTTCATTTCTTTTCCTTTACCCTTTCTAGCAGGCTTACTTTTTTTTTTTTTTTTCGTGGCTGCGAGAAAAAATATTGGGTAAATTTTCGTTTAGGTCCCGAAGGCTTTTCCCCCTTCAAATTTATCCAAAATAGCATTATTTCTGTGCAAATGTATATGCTGAACTCAAATCAACAATTAGTTATTGAAGAAATTTACTTTTATTGATCACAAAGTCATGTAATTAACTGCAGAATGACTTTCGGCGTAGGCACAAATCTCGGGCTATTTATTTCCTTTACTGAAATTTCCGTCTATTTACTTCCTGTAATGAAAGTAATACGCGTAGAAAAAAAAATCGCGGAAGGCGGAAATTTAAGTAAAGGAAGTAAATAGGCCGAAATGTGTTGCCTACGCCGAAAGTCATTCAGCAGTTAATTACATGACTGGGTTAGAGTTACGGGAGACAAAATGAGCGAAATGTAGTTCAATTTTTTTCTGGTCGTTCAGATCAATAAAGGTAGGTTTCTTCAATAACTAATTGTTGATTTGAGTTCAGCATATACATTTGCACAGAAATAATGCTATTTCGGATAAATTTGAAGGGGGGAAAAGCCTTCAGGACCTAAAACGAAAATTTACCAAATATTGTTCAATTTGTTTTCATTTTTTACAAACTGCCGCAATGTGAAACCGACTCCCAAGAGGTTGCTTCCCAAAACACTAAAATCTTAATCAGTTAAAGTTTATGGTGAACCGTTATATTATGCACATATCCCCGTAAACTGCCTCTTACGCTGTAACCCTCTACCGCGAGTGGCTCTTGGGCCCTGTAAAGAGTGAATATAAATTGTAAAAATATAGAATTTTTCTCTTTTTCTTTCTTTCTTTTTTTTTCTTTCTTTCTGTTTTTGTTTCGTTTCTCCTTAGGTTTTACTTCTTTAGCTTTTTGTTTTTTTTTTCACTGCTCATTTTGTTTGATTTTTTATACTCGTTACTTTCGCCCATTTAAACTTTTTTCGTCTCCAATTAGCATAGATAGATAGGAAGAAACACACATACACACATTATATATATATATATATATATATATATATATATATATTGTGGATTATTGTTGAGAAACCACACAAAATAATAAATAACAAAAACAGATATGGAGCTAGAAAATGTAAGTTATATTGAACAAAAATATACAAACTGGAACACGGGTTAGTTAATTCAGGAATACTATTAATACAAATCAATATGTATAGTCTGGTAGTGAAGAAGTATATCCAGGTAATGAGTCTATATCCAAAACAACTCCAACTTAATATGCACCAACTTACTGACCAACTAAGCGGCTGTACAATTACTCAACTCCCTTTTGACAATCACTATATTTAGTTGTCCCTCCCAGTAAGGGCAACATGTGACACATGGTCAGTTTATGACTGGGATTTCCGGGCTATATGGCCCGGCCAAAAAATGTCTGTCTATTTTTGCCCAGTCGTGCTTCTATCTTTCGGCGGAACAACGACTGGGTTATTGCTCTCTGCTCGGAAGCAGAGAGCGCCCTCTGCCCGAAGGCAGAGTGCTGACAGTGAGAAATGCCGCCGCAGCGATCAAACGCTTTGGCAAACACTGTATTTACTAGCCTTCCCACGCAAGGCCGGATGTGACACATGGTCAATTTAAAGTGGGTATTACCGGCCATATAGCCGGGCCAAAAAAATGTCTGTCTATTTTTACCGAGTCGTGGTTCTACCCTTCGGCGGAACCACGACTGGGTTTGTGCTCTCTGCTCGGAAGCAGAGAGCGCCCTCTGCCCGAAGGCAGAGTGCTGACAGTGAGAAATGCCGCCGCAGCGATCAAACGCTTTGGCAAACACTGTATTTACTAGCCTTCTCACGCAAGGCCGGATGTGACACATGGTCAATTTAAAGTGGGTATTCCCGGCCATATAGCCGGGCCAAAAAAAAATGTCTGTCTATTTTTACCGAGTCGTGGTTCTACCCTTCGGCGGAACCACGACTGGGTTTGTGCTCTCTGCTCGGAAGCAGAGAGCGCCCTCTGCCCGAAGGCAGAGTGGACACAGTGAGAAATGCCGCCGCAGCGATCAAACGCTTTGGCAAACACTGTATTTACTAGCCTTCCCACGCAAGGCCGGATGTGACACATGGTCAATTTAAAGTGGGTATTCCCGGCCATATAGCCGGGCCAAAAAAAATGTCTGTCTATTTTTACCAAGTCGTGGTTCTACCCTTCGGCGGAACCACGACTGGGATTGTGCTCTCTGCTTGGAAGCAGAGAGCGCCCTCTGCCCGAAGGCAGAGTGCTGACAGTGAGAAATGCCGCCGCGGCGAGTAAACGCTTTGGCAAACACTGTATTTACTAGCCTTCCCACGCAAGGCCGTATGTGACACATGGTCATTTTAAAGTGGGGATTCCCGGCCATATAGCCGGGCCAAAAAAATGTCTGTCTATTTTTACCGAGTCGTTGTTCTACCCTTCGGCGGAACCACGACTGGGTTTGTGCTCTCTGCTCGGAAGCAGAGAGCGCCCTCTGCCCGAAGGCAGAGTGCTGACAGTGAGAAATGCCGTCGCAGCGAGAAAACGCTTTGACAAGCACTGTATTTACTAGCCTTCCCACGCAAGGCCGGATGTGACACATGGTCATTTTAAAGTGGGTATTCCCGGCCATATAGCCGGGCCAAAAAAAATGTCTGTCTATTTTTACCAAGTCGTGGTTCTACCCTTCGGCGGAACCACGACTGGGATTGTGCTCTCTGCTTGGAAGCAGAGAGCGCCCTCTGCCCGAAGGCAGAGTGCTGACAGTGAGAAATGCCGCCGCAGCGAGTAAACGCTTTGGCAAACACTGTATTTACTAGCCTTCCCACGCAAGGCCGGATGTGACACATGGTCATTTTAAAGTGGGTATTCCCGGCCATATAGCCGGGCCAAAAAAATGTCTGTCTATTTTTACCGAGTCGTGGTTCTACCCTACGGCGGAACCACGACTGGGTTATTGCTCTCTACTCGGAAGCAGAGAGCGCCCTCTGCCCGAAGGCAGAGTGCTGACAGTGAGAAATGCCGCCGCAGCGAGCAAACGCTTTGGCGAACACTGTATTTACTAGCCTTCCCACGCAAGGCCGGATGTGACACATGGTCATTTTAATGTGGGAATTCCCAGCCATATAGCCGGGCCAAAAAAAATGTCTGTCTATTTTTACCGAGTCGTGGTTCTACCCTTCGGCGGAACCACGACTGGGTTTGTGCTCTCTGCTCGGAAGCAGAGAGCGCCCTCTGCCCGAAGGCAGAGGGCTGACAGTGAGAAATGCCGCCGCAGCGAGTAAACGCTTTGGCAAACACTGTATTTACTAGCCTTCCCACGCAAGGCCGGATGTGACACATGGTAATTTTAAAGTGGGTATTCCCGGCCATATAGCCGGGCCAAAAAAATGTCTGTCTATTTTTACCGAGTCGTGGTTCTACCCTACGGCGGAACCACGACTGGGTTATTGCTCTCTACTCGGAAGCAGAGAGCGCCCTCTGCCCGAAGGCAGAGTGCTGACAGTGAGAAATGCCGCCGCAGCGAGCAAACGCTTTGGCGAACACTACCTCTTCTCTGTATAGGCAGGATTAAATGTACACATCAGACGAGTTCATTCTTATGTGCAAAAAGGGGGTGCTCCCCAACAATATATATTCCATTTTTAAACGAGTTATTTTGCTAATATGGAAAAGACCCAGACATCACGTGGAGCACTGTAAAAACAGCCAAGCCTTACAACGGTGGAAAAAATATGTAGACTTTGCCAAGAAGAAAAATTAGAAATTATGATATTCCCAAATAAAGACGAACTGTTAAATGAAAGAACGGAAATTATAACTAAATGCATCCACACTAAGAAATACCTCTTAGGTTCATACAACCATGGATGAAAACGCCATAATCCGTTTCAATTTAAAAATTGCGCGTTCATAAATTCCCTGCCACCGTTACTAGAGCGTTCTTAAAAAGAAAAAAAGGTAAACGGTAAAATCAGTTAGAAAAATCGCTTGAAGACACCACTCGTGCTACAAACCTGGGTAGCAAAATAACTCGTTTAAAAATGGAAAATATTCAAAAGTGCTACGATATAATTGTATCGAACACTTTTTAATACAAATGTGGGCGGACCTGAAGCAGGCTACCATTACGTTTAATTTCGTTGTTTTTCATTTTTTGTTTTACTTTTTTCAGAGCAGTCCTATCGATTACCCCCTTAGCTTTACGAGTGACAAAAAAATTTTGAAAAATTTCAACAGTTAAACATTTTCGGTGAGGGTGGAGGGAATCAGTTTCTCACACAACGTTATAGTAAATCGAGCCTCCATTTTGAAACCAGTCGCTGGTACGACATTACCGCCACCTGTAAATTTGTTCATTATCAAATTTTTGGACTTTTTTCAGTACAATATTATCTTTTACACTTTAAACTTTACGAATGACAAAAAAAAAAATTGCAAAAATTTCTATATTTAAACAATTTTAGGTGGGGGGGCAGTTTCTCATACAACCTTATAGTGAATTGAAAATGGAGGATCGATTTGCTTTAACGTTGTATGAGAAACTGACCCCCACAAATTTGTTTAAATATTCTAATTTTTCGATTTCTTTTTTTTTTGGGGGGGGGGGAATCGGAAAGTTTAAGTAACAGTCGATAGGACTACGCTGAAAAAGGTGAAACAAAAAAAATTAAAAAACAACGAAATTAAACGTGATGGTAGTCTGCTTCAGGTTCGCCCAAATGTGTACTGGTCTAACCCTATTATGACCAAAAACTAAGCATTAAACAATATATATATATATATATATATATATATATATATATATATATATATATATATATATGGATTGAAATCCGAGAAGATGAATAGAATAAGTAAAGAACAGGTGCAAAAAATGTTTTTTAATCTAACATGTTTTACTTTAACAAGCTTCTTCAGAGGTTTGTTAATACGACACGGATTTAAATATTAAAATAAAAAAAAACAGAGACAGTATGTTGATTGAGATTTGATTTCATTGGTCAGACATGTGTCACGTGTAATGAAGCAATGGATGATCATTTTTAAATGTAGGAAACATTATAAAATATAAACAGGCGTAAGTTTTACTGCCATTTAAAAATAATCATCTATTGCTTCATTACACGTGACACATATCTGACCAATGAAATTAAGCCTCAATAAACATACGATCTCCATATGTTTTGTTTTAACTTAATTTTTAACTCCGTGTCTTATTACCAAATCTGAATAAAGCGAAACATGTTAGACTGAATACACTTTTCTTACCTGTTCTTCACTTGCTCTATTCATACATATATACTAGCAGTATAGCCCAGCGTTGCTCGGGTCTAATGAAAGCTTTAAAACTAATCCATGGTCCTGAAGCTCAGAATCAGCTTAAAGAAAATTTTAAATAATAAAATAATTGCGACAATTTACCAATCGCACCTAGTATATATATATATATATATATATATATATATATATATATATATATATATATACTAGCAGTATAGCTCAGAGTTGCTCGGGTCTAATGAAAGCTTTAAAACTAATCCATGGTCCTGAAGCTCAGACACTTTTGGACGTTGACACGAAAGACTAAATGCAATAGTTGTTTCCAGTTAGAGCGAAACCGTAGACTGAAAGAAAAATGAATGGACGTAAGTCAAATTTTGATTTCCTGGTATCGATATCAAATAAGGTGTTTTCGTTGTTAACTGAATTTTGAAGACTAAATAAGTCCTCTGAGTAAATGGTATCATGGCTGAGACTAAGAACTACAATTTTACCTACTTAGAGCCAAACCCGAAGCAAAAACTAAAATAAAAGCGCTGAAAAAAATACAGACATACAGGCAGATAAATAGACACACACACAAACATCTTGCCTTATATATATATATATATATATATATATATATTATCGATTTTCTGCACTATTGTAAGAACTGCAACGTTGAAACTTCTGAATATCGTTTCTTATGTCTTTGTCTATAGGTGTATGAAATTTGATTAAAATCGGACCAATCCTTGTATAACCCGATTTTTTCGATTATCGATTTTCGATATTTATCGGGGATACCTCGACACAAAACCTAGCTAAGAACACTCGCAGATGCTAATAGTACAGCTGTGTAAACTTTCAAGAAAATCGTTTCAGCCGTTTCATAGTCTATAGGTAACAGACACACACACTGACAGACAATGTTCCATTCATAAATAATCTATCTACCTATCTATCTTGTATCTATCAATCTATCTATCCATCTATCTATCCCACTCTGTTCAGATCTAACGGACACAAACACAGATACACACACAGACAAAGTTCCATTCATAAATAAGTTTATATATATATATATATATATATATATATATATATAGTCATCCGCAGACAGAACAGTTTCGCTGTATCACAGCTCATCAGTACGGTTAGACTCCGATTGCTTTTAACCCAGGATTGAAACCCGATCGAATTGGCGTTAGTCGGCGATTCTAGCTCTGGGACATGGGCACTCGGTAGAAGGAAGCAGACTTTTAGCGTATCATGTATCGTACGCCAATAGCCAGAGTGTTCTAATTCATTACTGAATGAGCGATGCGTAGAAGCTAGAGTAGCTACTGTTTTTTCAAAGTCTACCATTCTTCCAGAGTGTCCAATCAGGGTGCGAGAGCGTAAATAGTCATCCGCAGACAGAACTGTTTCGCTGTATCAAGGCTCATCAGTACGGTTAGACTCCGATTGAAACCCGACCGCATTGGCGTCAGTCGGCGATTATATATATATATATATATATATATATATGTATCGTATTATTGATTAATATATATATATATACTTTAGTCAACAATGCAATAATACTCACTCATACACACAGTAAAAAGAACCTTCAGATATTGGAGGCCATCTACATTAAACCAAAACAACCCACATTTAATAAAATCACGTTTAAAACTGGTCATAACACATTACATTGTATTTAAATAAATGGTTCTGTTAACATTTCGAGCTCTCGCTCGGTGTAACATCATAGAACTGCATTACAAATTTACGAACTGCGTTTGCTATTTGGTATTTGTTATCGTTGCTTAGCAATGTTTTATGTCAACACAAGACAAAATCATCTTTGATGGTGGATGTTTTTATGTTAACGTCCCTGTAACCCCTCTGAAGATGGCTCATGTGAGCCGAAATTTTAGAACCAATTTAATAAAAAAATATCCAAATGTTGGAGAATTTTTGTCTTTATTTTCACCTGAAATTAAAGCCAAAATACGATGTTTAGAACGGCTCATGATTAAACATAATAGACATTCATTGTCTCTTACATTTAACAGTATATGTTTAGAAAATTATTTGCTGCCTCGATACACTATATATATAATCTAAAAGGATAAGCAGGTAGGTAAATCCCAAGAAACCGATCCTAATTAATATCAAGTTCATTAATATTAAAATTGATCAAGGTGGCGGGCTCAATGCAATTATTATATTCTAATTACAGAACCAATTATACAATTTTATAATTTTTTATATATATAGCTATATTCTAATTACAGAGCCAATCATAAAATTTTATAATTATATATATATATATATATATAAAAGGAGTGATACACACAGACAGAGAGAGACAGAGAGTGAGTTTGTGTGTGAAAGAGAGATTCTCAGTCCATGTTCTTGGCAAATCAATGAAGTTAAGCAATGAGGTGGGTGACCAAAACAGATAGTAATCAACAGGGTGTTAATGTACCAACCTAATCAATGCTGACTAAAGTTGATGTATACATTTAAAAAAGAAAGAAGGAAGGAAAGAAAGTAGATTACAGCTGTTGAACTTCCTCAAATATCCCTGACCCCTTCATTTAAAGTGAAAGACAAACGGAGTCACTGAACCAAATTTTCCGGCCATCATACTGTCATTAAATCCTGAAAGCAAAAGCAGAAGTGGAAAGGAAAGCAAGCAATGTTTTCATCTCGTAATCTTTGCTTCTGTTCCGTCTTTTGTTTTTCTTTGTCTTTCAAAAAGCGTTCTATTTATTAAAGTTCTTTGTTAGTGCAAAACAGTACAATGTACATACCAATCATCTGTTGGTCTTTAATAGCGGTCATTGAAAATAAGTAACGCGTTATTTTTAGCGATCATGACAAGAAGTTCAATAAAAGAACGATCGAAGCACAACTGAGATGACGCGCTTTTGAAAGTAATGATGGCGTCCAGAATTTAATTAGAAATTTGAATCACGATCAAAAAGCAACCAAAACCAGTCATTATTTTAGAACATAACTTCTTCTGTATGTGCCGTGTCTTTTCAGGACGTTGGCGATCATGGACTTACCCTTGTTCCTATCCCTTGTCACTCTTAACATTTTCCTTCTTGGTGACTCTCTCAAACCCCCACCGCCATCCATGTGCACATACCTATCAAGTACGTCTAACACTGCTTTCTCCTTGTTGTGGGGTCTCCCCTTTTTCTATTATAATGAACTCGACTTGAGTATACATATACTCCTGCCATTCAGAGTACCGAGGAGAACAGTGTCTGATCCGTTTCGGTATAAGGACTTCTACGAGGGTCATTCAATAAATAAGGTGAATTTTTCGGTATAAGGACTTCTACGAGGGTCATTCAATAAATAAGGTGAATTTTTCGGTATAAGAACTTCTACGAGGGTCATTCAATAAATAAGGTGAATTTTTCGGTATAAGGACTTCTACGAGGGTCATTCAACAGATAAGGTGAATTTTTCGGTATAAGGACTTCTACGAGGGTCATTCAATAAATAAGGTGAATTTTTCGGTATAAGGACTTCTAATGCAGATAGACGCTTACTTTTTTTTTTAATGTCCTTTACTTCTTTTTCAAAGGGATTTAATTGTTTTTGCCGATTTAAAAAAAAAACTGAGTTTTGTAGATTAACGAAGATGGCCGACCAAGAAGCATGCTCCAGGATTGAACAGAGGTCAGTTATCAAGCTTTTGGTTGCTGAAGGGTGCAAACCAGTTGAAATTCATAGGAGAATGTCAACTGTGTATGGTACCACATGTTTCAGCCAAAAAAAATCTCTACAAGTGGCTAAATTGTTTAAAGAAGTTTGAAAGCGACGATGGAATCAAATGTGCTGTGAGCGATTGGCTGAGACATCAGTCCAAAGATTTTTACGCTGAATACGGAAGCTTGTGCACAGATGGGAAAATTGTGTAACACTGCTGGGAGACAACGTTGAAAAAAAAGTAAGCTTCTATGTGTATTAGAAAAATTCACCTTATTTATTGAATGACCTTCGTACATATACTCCTGCCATAGTGAGATACATCAGTTATCGTAGAGATCCGTACGAGTACAGTGAGAGATCCGTAAGTTACCGAGAGACACCGAAGTTTCACAGAGAATACCGCGTCAGTAGTCATAGTAGCTCTGAACTCCACTCAGCCAGAATAGTATTACACGGATATACTAATTCCAGTACGACTTCACTTCAAAGACTTGTATATATATATATTATATATATATATATATATATATATATATATATATATATATATATATTCCTTACTAATCGTTTTCCTGGATTGCTAACCTGCGTTCCATTTTGTATCTTTCCGTTTAATATAACTTATTTTTCTATCTCAAATATCTCTTTTGTTGTTCATTATTTTGTGTGGTTCCACACCCGGAATCCACAATAACAATCTAAGCCTAATGCGTTATTAAACTTAGAATTTAGAAATTAGAAATGCGATAGAGAGTACCGTAAGTTACCGGACGATACCGAAGTTTCACAGAGAATATCGCGTCAGTACTCATGATAGCTCTGAGCACCACTCAGACAGAATAGTATTACACAGCACCCGTCAGTTCGACGTGGACATACTAATTCCAGTACGTCTTCACTTCAAAGACATATATATATAAATTATTTACTAATCGTATTCCTGAATTACTAACCTGCGTTCCAGTTTGTATCTCTACGTTTAATATAACTTATTTTTCTATCTCAAATATCTGTTTTGTTGTTCATTATTTTGTGCGGTTCCTCGCCCGGAATCCATAACAAATATGTTAACGGCTTTTAATTTGACGGGCTTCTTTCCCTGGTGCTGTGACCAGATTAATTTAATCGTGATATTAAATTGCCATTTAGGTCTCATCCTTTTACCGTCAAAATCAGCCAGTTAAGTGACATATGTGACACATGCTTGGGCAATCATGGCTTGAAAGAGACATGATTGACTGGACAGAAAATTTTTCCCGCACTAGGTTACCATTACTTACTGCAGTGAACTGGTAGTCAACCAAGGCTATGGAACCCAGTCTGTTCTGGTATTTAATTCTCAGCTGTAGAGAGAAGCAATAGATCCATACCTTTTCTAATGGTATTTGCGTGAAAATGAATGCAAAGAATTCATCTGGAATTCAAACTCGGTTCCCTGATTTCTCGTTCCGAGTCGATATTCTCTGTACCACAATGCACATCTAAAATCTCACATGCAAAAAAAACAACAAAAAAAAAACGCAACGTCCAAATAGTCAAATGTAAACACTACTTCTATTTCCTCAGTTTCTTTTCTCGCACATCCTGCCTGTGGAACTCCTTTCATATACATGCTTCCCTGATATCTAAAATTTCCAAAAGTTTCATTGCAATGTCAATTGTCATTTTCTATCACTTTTATCCCATCTTTTTCTTATCCTTTCTTTGACAGACACTGAAACTTTTTTCTTTTCTCTCACTGTACCCACTGCGTGCCAGAGGCGGTCCTGCCTTGCTTGATGTGAAACGATTATATATATATATATATATATATATATATATATGGTACATTGCAAAAGTATTAGGGCAAGAACTCAAGAACTATTTTATATTTCATGAGGCATCAAGATAAAGTTTAAAATCACCCATGTCCTAACACTTTTGCACACAACCGGTAGTGTGAAAAAGTATTAGGACAGGGGTGATTTTCCTAAAAACCTCACTGAAATTCAAACACAGGGTGAAAAGCCAAGTAAATGCTAATAAATATTGATTATTTAAAACCAGGTAGAAAAGAAATGCTTAAAAAGAAGTTTTATTTAATTTTTTCTATTTTCTATTAAACAAGTTATTTTGAAACTACTCTATTGAACATCTATGGGATATTTTGGATAAAAAATTGATAAATCTAATGTTACTTCGCAAGACACAATTTGGGAACAAATACAAGCTGCTTGGCAGGAGATACCATTAGATACCTTGAAGAATCTTGTGATGTCAATGACAGAATGAAGGCTGTGATCAAAGCAAAATACTATTATACTAAATATTAAATTTATTTTGTAACAAGTATTTTTTTCTTGTTAAAGCATTTGTTGAGTAAATCAAATAAAATTACTTTAATCAAATTGTTTATTTTCTGTCAATATGCCTCATGAAAGATAAAACAGTTCTTGTCCTAATACTTTTGCACAGTACTGTATATATATATGTATATTGTTATTATTATAATAATAGTAGACTGCAACTTAATAGCTATAAAGCGTCAATGTTTAATTTTAATAAACAATGATCAGGCAGTGAAAAACTGCTTGATGATGGTGTATTAAACACCGAAATTTTATCGCGATTAAGTTGCAGTATACAATAATAATAATAATAATGATAATAATGATAATAACTATATATTTAAGCTCTACTTTTGTATTGAGCACTTTTTAAAAGGAAATATCTAACTGTGAGCTGTACTTACATTAGTATTAACCACTAATATTATAATTATTTTATTTTACATATATATATATATATATATTGAGCACTCTGGAAGAGTGGTAGACTTTGTAAACAGTAGCTACTCCGGCATTTACGCACCGCTCATTCTATAATGAATCGGGCGTGTTTATAAGCGCTAAAAAAGCCTGCCTTCTTCTACTGAATCGTCGACTGACGCCAATTCGGTCGGGTTTCAATCCTGGGTTAGGAATCGACCGGAATCTAAGCCGTACTGATGAGCTGTGATATATAAGCAATCGGTATTTAACTGCGGATGACTATTTACTCTCTCACACACTGATTGAGCACTCTGGAAGAATGGTAGACTTTGAAAAACAATAGCTACCCTGGCATGTACGCATATATAATCATGTACGCATGATAATATACATGCTAAAAAGTTTGCCTTCTTCCACCGAGCGCCCATGATCCAGAGGTAGAATCGCCGACTGACGCCACTTCGGTCGGGTTTCAATCCTGGGTTAAAAGCAATCGGAATCTAACCGTACTGATGAGCTGTGATACAGCGAAACAGATCTGTCTGCGGATGACTGTATATATATATATATATATATATATATAGAGAGAGAGAGAGAGAGAGAGAGAGAGAGAAAATATAAAATCAATGTGGAAATAGAAATTAGTATGATATTATATAAAAGGATACTGTAGTTATGGGTGGAAGTGTACTCAGTACCAGAAATAGGAGTCTTCGTGGTTATAAAAATAATTGTAAACCTGCAAATCAACAGAAATAAAATATAAAATAGAATAAAAATAAAATTAACTAACTCAAGGTCGGAGCCATAACACATTTTAAATATTAGTCTCTTCTTATTCAGCCTCCAGTGACCCCAATGCGTATAGCCTGCACAAAAGTGAATAAGACATGGTCTAATGATTGCTTAAACCGTGAAAATGACAGCAGTCAACTCTTTTTATATCTCATCAATATATATATATATATATATATATATATATATATATATATATATATATATAGTCATATCACCCCGAGCAAGGCGGTAACGCCACTGAAGCGCAGGGGGCTACGTAGGAGTGAAAAGATTGGAAAAGAGAAAGCCGGAAACCACATCCTAAACAAGGAGCAAAGGATGAGCCTCTTCACCTGTTCAATAGACGTGGGTGGAGTGTGAACCGGGCGATACTTTAATCTATCTACTTTAATTGAAAAAAAAGAAAAGAGTGAAAAGAGAAAGCCAGAAACCACATCCTAAACAAGGAACAAGGGATGAGCCTCTTCACCTGTTCAATAGACATGGGTGGAGTGTGAACCGGGCGATGGTTTAGTCTATCTACTCCAATTATATATATATATATATATATATACTATAGTCATCCGCAGACAGATCTGTTTCGCTGTATTACAGACTCATCAGTACGGCTTAGACTCCAGTCGCTTCCTAACCCAGGATTGAAATCCGACCGAATCGGCGTCAGTCGGCGATTCTACCCCTGGACCATGAGCGTCCGGCAGAAGAAGGTAGGCTTTTAGCACGTATAGACACGCCCAATAGCTAGAGTGCTCCAATTCATTATCGAATGAGCGATGCGTATATGCCGGGATAGCTACTGTTTATACAGTATTGTGCAAAAGTATTAGAACAAGAACTATTTTATCTTTTATGAGGCATATTGACAGAAAATAAACAATTTGATGAAAGTAATTTTATTTGATTTACTCAACAAATGCTTTAACAAGAAAAAAATACTTGTTACAAAATAAATTTAATATTTAGTATAATAGTATTTTGCTTTGATCACAGCCTTCATTCTGTCATTGACATCACAAGATTCTTCAAGGTATCTAATGGTATCTCCTGCCAAGCAGCTTGTATTTGTTCCCAAACTGTGTCTTGCGAAGTAAAATTAGATTTATTAATTTTTTATCAAAAGTATCCCATAGATGTTCAATAGAGTAGTTTCAAAATAATTTGTTTAATAGAAAATAGGAAAAACTAAATAAAACTTCTTTTTAATACATTCTTTTACACCTAGTTTAAAATAATCAATATTTATTGGCAATTTACTTGGCAGTATATATATTCTGCTTATTTATCTATATATATATAGTCTGCTTATATATATAATAGGCTTTTTCTCTCAAATACGAGTATACAACAAAAGAATATTAATGTTAAAAAAATTAAAATTAAAATAACGTATACTTGCAACGGGACGGTGTTTCAATGGCTCAGTTCTGAGTCCAACCAACAACTTCTACCCGACCAAAATATATTTAACACCACTACGAAACCCTCGATCTACCTACGATATGTAGATGATATTTTTATATTATTTAAAAACATAAAAAAAATAATAGAACTAAAAAAAAATTTTCAAAAAAAACTTTATCCTTAAGTTCACATACGAACTTAACAAAGGTATCAAAATTCCTTTCCTCGATATTTTAATAGACACAAACAATAACACATTCACTACCTCCCCATATAAAAGACAAAAATCTCTTGTACTCTCTTGTGAATGTGTTAATGACTATAAAATAGCACTTATACACAATATAATTATCCGAGCACAAACTAACTATACTTGGATGGGTGACCGCTTGGGAATACCAGGTGCTGTAAGCGTTTAGTGACGGATGTGCGTTGTGGTGCAGTGGATATCAGCTCGGAAAGAGAAATCGGTGAGCCAAGTTCGAATTCCAGTTGAATACCCTGCATTCACTTAAGCACTGGTACCCTTGAGAAAGGTATTAATCCCTCCCTTCCCTCCAGTCATGGGTTAAATAACAAGGGTAGGACTTGGGGACCCTGCCCTTAAAAACAAATCCCAATGAATCTTGATACTCGAAAAGAAAAAAGTATTACTAGACACAAAACTTATATAAAAAAAAAACAATAAATTGTTGAAAGAAAAATTTAGTTGTCAATAAATGACCCGCCTAGGTTGATATGCCATAAAAAACAAAACAACCAACAAACTAACTTCTTCACAAAGAAATTTTTTTTTACTCTGAAAAAAAAAAAAATAAAATTTTTTAAAAAAGCTGTCTTTCCAAACCGTATCGTAGATGAACATATAAAACGATATATAAAAAACCTTAACACACAGCAAACAGAATCTGGTACTTCCACAAAAGACCCTAAACATATCAAACTCTTTTATTGCAATCGGAGGCACGATAACTTTGAGACATCTACAACAACATTCCTGTCTATATTCACCATATAAAAAATAATGATCGAAAACGCAACTCTCTTATGCAAACAAAACAACAAATGCAAACAACAGATGCTCGGGGCAATATTCATGAAAAAAAAACTTAATCCGTCACTACAATTACTGTAGTAATGTTCTTGAATGTTTATTAAAAAAAAACAGGTTTTTCATACTTTAATACGTGCATGGCCATGACATTACAACGACAAAAATTTCCATACTGTATAATTTTCACGTTCTAATGAACGCTGAGCATAACTGTTAAACGTTACATTTGAAGCAAAAAAGAAAAAATACAGTCATTTCTTGCAAGACATTTTTCCGGTTATTTTTGTTACTATAACTTACAACCATAAAGATGAGCTCAGAAGGAGACTGAAAGTTATTGGGAACATTGAGAAATGAAAAATAAAATCAACTGTAAAAGTTATAGCGCATTTGTTACATGATTCAAATATAATACACGAAAGATTATCCGTGAGTACGACGGATTTTATCTAAACTTATTTATAAATAGAACTTTGTCACTGTGTGTGTGTGTGTCTGTGTCTGTGTCTGTGTCCAGTACCTATGGACTCCGAAACGGCTGAACCGATTTTCTTGAAAATTTACACAGTTGTACTATAAGCGTCTGCGAGTGTTCTTAGCTAGGTTTTGTGTCGAGGTACCCCTGATAAATATCGAAAATCGATAATCGAAAAAATGTTTGTGGGTGTGTCTGTTTATATGCCTGTATATCTGAATTTTTTTTCAGACTTTTTATTTTAGTTTTTGCTTCGGGTTTGGCTCTTAGTAGGTATAATTGTACTTTTTAGTCTCAGCCATGATACCATTTACTCAGAGGTCTTATTTAGTCTTCAAAATTCAGTTTACAACGAAAAATACTTATTTGATATCAATACCAGGAAATCAAAATTGGACTTACATCCATTCATTTTTCTTACAGTCTACGGTTTCGCTTTAACTAGAAACAACTATTGCTTTTTAGTCTTTCGTGTCAACGACCAAAGAGTCTGAGCTCCAGGACCATGGATTAGTTTTAAAGCTTTCGTTACACCCGAGCAACGCCGGGCTATACTTCTAGTATATATATATATACATATATTCTAAACAAGGCTGGAGGGCCACTAGTGCGTAAGGGGTTACAGT
>JBBBDQ010001300.1:800000-805000 GCA_037127315.1 Ascarosepion bandense
GATTCGTTGCATTCACTTTTGCTCAAAAACTCATGCGAGAGCTATGAATCCATCTCTTTATACCAACTATGGGTTATAAAGCAGAAGGTGTATGTGAAAAAATCATTTTTTTTTTAATTGTTAATACACTTTTCCTTTGCAAAAATTATTTTTTTCTTACAATTCACAATATTTTTTAATTTTAAATAACGCAGAAAGTGTTGATAAGTTGTATAAACGAATCTATACATCTATCTATCTCATTCTGTTCTGATCTATCTATCTATCTATCTATGCCTGTCTGTTCATTATCTATCTATCTATCTATGCCTGTCTGTTCATATCTATCTATCTATCTATCTATCTATCTATCTATCTATCTATCTATCTATCTATCTATCTATGCCTGTCTGTTCATTATCTATCTATCTATCTATCTATCTATCTATCTATCTATCTATCTATCTATCTATCTATCTATCTATGCCTATCCTGTCTGTCATATCTATCTATCTATCTATCTATCTATCTATCTATCTATCTATCTATGCCTGTCTGTTCATTATCTATCTATTTATCTATCTATCTATCTAAGAATATTCCTCATCTATCTATCTATGTATCTATCTGGGTCTGTTCATATCTATCTATCTATCTATATGGGTCTGTTCATATCTATCTATCTATGCCAGTCTGTTCGTTATCTATCTGTCTATCTTTATCTATCTATATATATATATATATATATCACACTGTTCATATCTATCTATCTATCTATCTCAGTCATCTATCTATCTATCTATCTATCTATCTATCTATCTATCTATCTATCTATCTATCTCTGTCATTTAAATCTATCTATCTATCTATCTATCTATCTATCTATCTATCTATCTATCTATCTGTCACTCTGTCTGTCTATCTATCTATCTATCTATCTATCTCGGAATATTCTTCATCTATCTATCTATCTATCTCAGTGTGTTCATATTTATATTTCTATCTATCTATCTATCTATCTATCTATCTATCTATCTATCTATCTATCTATCTATCTGTCTCTCTGTCTGTCTGTCTATCTATCTATCTATGTCTGTTCATGTCTATCTATCCCATCATGTGTGGGTGGTATAATGGACTGCAGCTTTATATATTCAGAGAGCCTAGTTCGAAAGTCAGTCAGATTCGTTGCATTCACTTTTGCTCAAAAACTCATGCGAGAGCTATGAATCCATCTCTTTATACCAACTATGGGTTATAAAGCAGAAGGTGTATGTGAAAAAATCATTTTTTTTTAATTGTTAATACACTTTTCCTTTGCAAAAATTATTTTTTTCTTACAATTCACAATATTTTTTAATTTTAAATAAGGCAGACAAGTGTTGATAAGTTGTATAAACGAATCTATACATCTATCTATCTCATTCTGTTCTGATCTATCTATCTATCTATCTATGCCTGTCTGTTCATTATCTATCTATCTATCTATGCCTGTCTGTTCATTATCTATCTATCTATCTATCTATCTATCTATCTATCTATCTATCTATCTATCTATCCTGTCTGTCATATCTATCTATCTATCTATCTATCTATCTATCTATCTATCTATCTATCTATCTATCTATCTATGCCTGTCTGTTCATTATCTATCTATCTATCTATCTATCTATGCCTGTCTGTTCATTCATCTATCTATCTATCTATCTATCTATCTATCTATCTATCTATCTATCTATCTATCTATCTATCTATCTATGCCTGTCTGTTCATTATCTATCTATCTATCTATCTATCTATCTATGCCTGTCTGTTCATTATCTATCTATCTATCTATCTATCTATGCCTGTCTGTTCATTATCTATCTATCTATCTATCTATCTATCTATCTATCTATCTATCTATCTATCTATCTATCTATGCCTGTCTGTTCATATATATAAAAAATATATTAATATTTTTATTAAGCACGATGGACCGTGTCGCCTAGTGGACAGAGAGTGAGGGAGCGCTTCCAAGGTTGACAGGGGTGACGACGTGAGTGTATACTCTCTCTTACTCGTCTAGCTTCTTCTTCGTTTAACGTAGACTGTCTTCTTCGACTTCTCTGTTTCGACTTCTGTCTTCGACTGTGACTCGACTTCTCTTCTACTGTCGAGGCTGGAGACTCGTCTAAACTGATTCCCTGGCTTCTCTTCTACTGTCGAGGCTGGAGACTCGTCTAAACTGATTCCCTTCGACTTCTCTTCTACTGTCGAGGCTGGAGACTCCAAAACTGATTCCCAAGACTGTGTTTTTCGCAGTCTTTATATATCTTCCAAAACCGGAAATTGTTTCTTCCGGTTTTTCTTGATCACGCGACGCCTACGCGACGCCTACGTAAATTCTCAGAGACCCTGTCTATTTCCGCTCTGCCGGAAATAGGGTCAAAGTGACATCCGCTACTTTTCATCAACCGGGAACGCCCACGCTTCCTCGGCCTTCTTCGGCTGGGCCAGATTATTATATTACACTCCTCGCCCACCCATTTTTCAAAATGTTCGCCTAAGAACATTTTAAGCGCAACATCCTCACTCTCTTCCTCATGCCACACAAGCCCTACAATTGTATAAAACATGTGCATGCCAAAACAACAAAAACATGTGCATGCTGAAACAAAAAAAAACAACAACAAAAAATATATATAGGGGAGCCTACATCGGCAACCCGACAATGTTCGTGTCCATCTTGAAAATTGTTCTACCAGCTCGATGTTTCATTGTTCTTTTTTTTTCTTTCTTTTTTCCTCCATTTTTTTTTTTTTTTTTTTTTTCAATATCCATTTTCACAGAATTGGGCAAAGTTCCTAAAAATGTTCATTTTCCTTCTCGCGTCTGTCCATAAGCGTAGACTCTTCGATGCATAATCACATGATTATTAAGCGGTAACCGCGCTCTAGTTTACAACTAACATCGAGTAAATGACCTTTGACCAACACCATGTGTGCTTCTGCTCGAGTTTATTGTTACCACGTAACCTCATTTAATTTAATTTAATTTCAAACATACTATGTTTGAACACAGAAAACAATGGTCATTATTTGCCGTACATAACATTCATAGTCTGACCGAGAAATGTTCAATAGAAATTTAAGAAAATTACCCTGATTCCAACGTTAATCCGCATGCAATTTACCTGTGGAGGATATTAATTTAGTCTAAAAAAAAAAAAAAAATGGACCCGTAACTCGCGGCTCCCAGCTGGTACAATGTTTTCCATTCCCTCAACTACCTCCTCTGGATTCGAAACCAAGCATATCTGCTTTGTCGACATCTCTCTGTTTAACGCAGAGACATTTTGAGGATTGAACACCCGTTGACCCGGAGTACTATTCCAAAGGATAACTCGATTTCCTTTTCCGAAGCACTGTTGCTTCTTTCCCACTTAAAATCCGCTTCCTGGCTACTATTCCCAGGATTATTATTATGCTGACCACGCCAGCGGTAACTCCTATCGTCAACTTCTTCGGGAGTTCCTCATACCCTTCACTAAATCTCTCCATATTTACTAGTTTTCAGAAATTAATATATCTTCAAAGATATATCACAAGTCACATAAATGAAAATCCACAGAGGATGTTGAATTGATGGGAACCTGCACAAAAGCATCTCTCACAAACATAGAAATGTAAATCATTTTTGTAGTGTACAGTCATCGAAAAGAAATAAAAAAAAACCTAACACTGCACAACCCACTTCATTTAATTTAATTTAATTTTCCCAAATCTCCCCAATAATCTGATTCCACCACATTGATACAAAATATCTTTTCAATATCTGACTCATATCGCGAAACACTGAGACGCGGGTGAATGTTTTAAGAATATATATAATCGGTGTATTCGCAAAGAAATAACCAAACAATGCAGTTGTCTTCAAGCAACGATGTTGAGATATATTTATAATTGGCGATTTTGTTGGCTGTTGTTAACTGCATAATTAAAATTACACTTTAAAACTCTCGATAACATTTAAGTCATTTCTATGCTGTAGAAATGTCACGCAAAACACAAACATTTTTAAATTTTGACAATTATCTGTGTAAAGATTACAAATTGACGTTTACGAACGAATAAAATTAAAGAACCCTTTCGTTTCTCCGATTTTCCCATTGTGGTAGCATTCAGTTATATTTATAATTTGTCAATATTTACCAAACTTGATTTAGTTCATGCAATACAAGGCCAAATGGAGAAAATGGAGAGGGTCATTTTCCGCTAATACTCCAATCGAGGAAAATTTGTGTACGTAGAACATCGACTGTTTTTTTTTTTTTTTTTAATTCGACTCGAGTACCGATCAGAAAAACTCAACTATTTCAACCATACAACTGACCTTCATAATCACATTGAGAATAGTTGTTCGTCAATATTTCTATCGGGTTGTCTGAAAAGTTCATGCCGCTTTTTAAGTAAAATTAAGACACAACCCAAAATTATTTCATTAAATATTTATTCTACGAAATATTAACTATTTTCTCACTTCACATATATGGTAAAACATTAAAAAAAAAATAAACCACCAACTCAGATGCCCTAACCCACAGACAGGCAAACATCTCAACCCTCTCCCTCTCGTCAACTTCAATACCCTTTAATTTTAACACTCCTCTCCTCCAACTTTAACACCTTCTTGTCAACTTTTAACACTTTCTTCCTCATTTTAACACCCCACTGTCAATATTAACACTTCACTTTACACTTTCTTTCTCATCAACCCCAAACCTAATGCGCTACTCCCTACATGTAGTCTGTTTCACCACCTCCGTTCTACCGAATAATCCATATTTCTCATTTCTACGGTCAGATCGGCAACAATATGCTGTCCCATTTTTTTCTTTCTTTTTTCTTTTTTAACGAAACCTACTATAACACGAGCAGAGAACACACACACTATTAAAATCAAAGTGACACTTTACCTTGCGATGTCCAGTCGCGCGGCTGCTAAATTTTCGTCTTCGTTTTTTTTCTGGTGGCAGTTTT